>OX638272.1:5877500-6097500 GCA_951806755.1 Brenthis hecate | reverse complement strand
ATTTATCGCTTCCGTAGGATGTCATTACAAGACAGGACCTAAGTGACGCAAGAGTTATGTCAATATAAGAATATAATTATTGTAATGATATAATATTCTAAATTATTATATATTTTAGAAGAGCAACTGTTAAGTCTTGTTAAGTTTTTGTATACATTGGCTAAAATATAACGATATTTGTTGGTGGTGCCAGAAAAATAGCCGTCTGGGAGCTTTCAACGAAAACGCTGCCTAAACCCTTTGAGATATAACAAAATAATGTATAGTGGAATTGTGTATCTTTTATAGGTCTACAGAAAGGTTGCGATGGCATATGTCTATCTCTTAAGGATAACATACTATATCCATTTAAATTTAAAACGTACCTAGTTTAATTTAAATTCAAAATGTAAAATTGACGAATCAAAATTGCTTGTAAAAGTTTATTTCAATAAAGTATAATCTGATTGATTGATGAAGAGTTGGTAATAATAATATAATATGTTGGGACATTAACACACAGCACCATCTAGTTCCATGGTAAGTTACGAGGCTTGTGTTATGGATACTAGATAGTTGATACACTACACATATATAAATTTTAAATACATACATATTATAAATATAAACACCCATGACTGGAGTACAAACATTCGTGCTCATCACACAAATGAATGCCCCCAGCGGGACTCGACCCCGCGACCACTGGCACAGCAAGTAGGGTCACTATACACTGAGCCAAACGTGTCGTCTAAATAATTTAAAAAAAAATGCTTGTAATAGTGTATTTTAATAAAGTATATTCTGTTTCATTGATGAAGAGTAACTGAATGGTACATAAGTTGTTTATATTGGGCAAGTTTTGAACGCAGTGCACAGTAGTGCATGTAAGCTGGTTCACACGCACTGTTGTAACGTCCGCCGATACGACCTTCACTCCGCTACCGTTCCCCATCGAATTTAGTTCTCATAGCTTATTTCCGTCGACCTAGAAATTATATATTAAATACCTTCACCCAAATGTATATTTAACATAAATTTTTTTAGCATGTTTTTGCATCTCAATTGAGACTAGTTTTAGTTGACCGATTGAAAAAAAGAAGGGTGTACTCATTTATGATTATAATATTTTTTTTAATCGTATGCGATATCTGCCAATAATATTTTTTTTCTTATATCTATTTATATCTATATTTTTAACGTACCCAGAAATACATCCGAGCAAAGCCAGGATAAGTTGCTAGTATTAAATAAAGTTATCACACGTTTCCCCATGTAACGTAACATATTTTATATTCCCACGGGAAAAAGCAGCTATGTCATACAAATAATCACCCTCCATACAAAAAATCACAACAACCACCCGCCCCGTTTCAGCGCGAAAGAAACAAACAAACAAAATTTTACATTTATAATATAACCAATGTTAAGCATTGCTAAATTTTTAAACAACTCTTCAAAACACGGAAACGAATTCAAATTCAAGATATTTTATTCAGCATTAAATTATTACAATTTTATGAGTCTAGTACCACTTTGGAATGAAAAGGTCTCAGTACCAAGAAGAACTGGCGAAGACAGACGGGTAGACTCTGTATCGTCCTACATTACGACACATTTGGCTCAGTTTATAGTGATCCTACTCGCTCTGCCAGTGGTCGCGGGTTCAAGTCCCGCTGGGGGTATTATTTGTGTGATGAGCACGAATCTTTGCACTACAGTCATGGGTGTTTAAAGTTATATATGTGTAGTGTATCAACTATCTGGTATCCATAACACAAGCCTCGTACCTTACCATGGAACTAGATGTTGCTGTGTGTTAATGTCCCAACATATTTATTACTTATTTTACCTATATATGGCACATATATCAATATAACTAGAACTACCTGCCATAGAAGGATAACAATTATTAGGAATATGTATTCTGATCACTTTGATCATAATTATATTAAAGTATGTAAATATATAAATGTAATTAGTGATTAATGCGGAAATGATGAAATCCTTGAAAAGTTCCCTTTAACATGAAGTCGATAAATGAATGAACAATTTCAATTTTTTGCTGTCACAAAATATATGGAACTGACAATCTATAAAAAAATGTTGGGTACTTTCAAATTTATTTTTTTGATGTTTTAGTTAAAACTTTATTTATTGTTAATTAAAATTGCATTATAGTAATTTTTAAAGTAAGATTTATCATCTAATGTATAATATTCTCATGTCACGGTGTTTGTGGTCGTACTCCTTCGAAACGGCTCGACCGATTATAATTTTTTTTGTATATCTGGTAGGTATGAGAAAAATGTTAGAGTTTTGTACAGATGATGTATAGATAATGCATAATTTCATCGAACCTATTAGTTAAATTAAGATATTTGAAACATACATATGTACATACGTATGTATATAGAGTAGATTACTGTAGGCAGTACGACGTAAACAAATAAATTCTGATTGATTGACTTTAAAGCTTAAATTTTGGGAGAAAGCTTGACAGGTATAACAATGAAATTAGAAAAATTACCTGAAAAATAGAGCTCAGCCACAGTTAATTGGTAAAATATGTCAAAATACTGAATTTTAAAGTTTCAACAAAAATATACGGAGTCATCCTTTATGTTATTTGCAGTAGTTCTAGTTAAAAGTTTTATTATTCGCTTTCAATACTAGTGGTTTAACTCATCTTACCAAAACATAACTTTAAAATAGAGGGAATATCTATACTAATATTATAAAGAGGTAAAGTTTGTGAGTTTGTGAGATTGTGAGCTTGTGACGTTGTAGGGGTAATCTCTGGATCTACTAAACCAATTTAGATGTAATTTGGTAAGAAGATAGTTTAAGACCCTGGGAAGGACATAGGATAATTTTTATCCCGGAAATCATCACTTAAAGGGGTAAAAATGGGGATGAGAGTTTGTATTGGGAATCATCCTCGCGACGAACCCGAGCGAAGCGAAGGTGAGTCGCTAGTAATTATATATCAGTGGTAAATTAACAATGTTCATAAAATACTAACATTCTGTCAAGTAACTTCGATTCAAATGAAGTTGTACTGTAGACAGATTAGTTGTACTGTAGACAGACAGATAGAAAAACATAATTATTCTGAGAAAGACAAAGTAGCGTTGCGTGCGTTTATATAAAAACACACGAGACATGCATTATTGAGTATTTTAATTATGATAATTTATACATTAAGGAAGATGTAGCCCAGTGGTACTGCTTTTGAAATCGAGTGAAGCGGGTTCGAATCCCGGGTCTCGCACCTCTGATATTTTCACGTGCGAATCATTTCTAACATGATTAACAAATTGTCTTACGGTGAAGGAAAACCTCATGAGGAAACCTGCATGTCTGATAGAACCTAGCAAGTTTTTGAAAGACGTCATGTGAAGTCCGCCAAACCGCACTTGGCCAGCGTGGTGGGCTATGGCGTGATCCCCCTCCTATTGTAGGGAGGCCCGTGCCCAGCAGTGGGACGTGACGTTAAAAAGAGCTGAATTTTATACACTTACGAGCTACTAGCAGCATATGGATTTACTCACGAATATTTTCTTATACAGGCCATGGCTATTGTTTAAGATCTTTGCTTCTTATGAAAGCTTGTAGAAAGCGAAGATTAAGCTCAATAAAGAAAGAAAATTATTGACATTCATCCAGCCGTTTACAGACAGCCGGACAGAGATCTGATATTTAAAAACTATTTGTTATAATTAATGTACTGTAACTATTATTATTATTATTACATGAATTTAACATACATTTAAACGAACAATGAAACGAGTTATAATTATTAAGTTTTTCAAAATTTTTATCTTCGTAAGGCAAATATGATTACAATCGTATTAGATAAACTACTCGTGCTGCTTGTCTTGTATAGTCACATGGATAGATACACAGAAACCTTACAAAATAAATATACAATTATGTTGGGATATTAATACACAACACCACCTAGTTCCATAGTAAGCTACGAGGCTTGTGTTATGGATACCAGATAGTTGATACACTACACATATATAACTTTAAATACATACATATTATAAATATAAACATCCATGACTGGAGTACAAGCTTTCGTGCTCATCACACAAATGAATGCCCCCAGCGGGACTAAAACCCGCGACCGCTGGCACAGCTAGGAGGATCACTACAAACTGAGCTAAATAGTCGTCAAAAACGCTCGATTATCAGATCGAGAGATTATTTGGATGAAACCAAATTATCTAGAAACAAGTCTAAAAAGATATTTTTATCTAACTTCAAAATCAAGATAGGTATGGTGAAATTCAAATATTAATAAATAACGCCTTCATTATGCAGGGGGATGTTAAGAAATTTTGTATTTTATTTCGAGAACAAGGTTAATTGCAGTTTAGTTGTAACGTTAGTATGTAAAATTATTTTAATAATATTATTTACACATATTTACACACACACACACACACACAAACACACACACACACACACATATATATATATAACACCTACTTATGATAAAAATTATACCATAAAATATATTTTAGAAGTTACAGCAAAAATGTATCTCCTAGAACTATTAGTATTGAAAATGCATAATTTTTGTTTATTCCACCATCGCTCCTTACAACTGGTGTTTTCTCTTCTTTCCAAGTTAACATTTAATATAATTTATAACAATACTATTCAATGTAGTGATAATTAATAATATTATAAATGAAAATGTGCTTGTACATTCGTTTGTTTGACGTTTATATATGAAGTAGATTGTCGTGATATTTTACATACATATTTTACATAGCTACGTTTTCTTGAGATATTATTATAGGCTCCATCCATATAAGCTCTATAAGAAGCCGGTATAGGTCATTATTTCAAATACTAAAAAAAAAAAAAGAAAATCTCTACATTTTAGTCGTTTGTTGGTGGTGGTTTTTTGTTTCAATAATTTAGTATTTGTTTTGCAAAGTGCCGTAAAATATCCTTCTAACATGTGGTATGATTTCTGTATGAATGACAGAACGTTATGAATATTCTCCATTTAATTATAGCCTGTGGCTACATGCTACGTATATTTAATAAGGAACGTTGAAATGTACTGATATAGCCGTTCGACAGATATACACGTTAAAATCCGGCGACCTCGGCAGCTGGCAGGTGACAACTGCACAGTACCAACGATATAGACTAGGGCTTATGGTATAAAGAAGTGATGAAAAAACTTCTCCTATGACAACTTAGTATCAACCGAAATTAAAAGACTTGTAGAAATCAATCGAAATTGAATCCCATTAAGCTGTTGGCAGACTTTTTCGAACACATTACATCCAGGTATGAACATGTAAATTGAAGAAGTTATTTTTTATCCGGATCCAAACAAAGTATCAAAATGTAGATAATTTTACAACAAATTTAATGATAAAGTGTGTTTTTTTTATATCAAAACATCTCTACACTTTTTAACTAAAAATAGCCCGGAACAAATTTTTGGTGATAACGCCCCTGGGCCGTTTTTGTTCTTATGTATGTTTTTTTGTTGAAAAAAATACATGCTACGTATATTTAACAGGAAACCGTTGAAATGTACTGACATAGCCTTTCGCCAGATATGCATGTTAAAATCCGGCGACCTCGGCAGCTGGCAGGTGACTAATGCACTGTACCTACGATATAGACCAGGGGTTATGGTATAAAGAAGTGATGAAAAAACTTTTTAAGCTACGTTATATTTATACAATAAGTACGATGTTTTGAGTTAGATAAGCTGATTTCTTTTAATCTCTTTACTCTTAACTAGCGGCTCACCCTTGCTTCGCTCGGGTTTTTCCGTCGGTACGTTTTAACGGTTAGTATGGAATAGATAGAATATATATTATATTACTGCTCCTTGGGTAGTAGCACGATAATATATACCCTATAGCCTTACTCAATAAAGGGCTATTTAGTGCAAAAAGAATTGTTCAAATCGCATTGGTAGTTTCTGAGATTATCGCGTTCAAACAAACAAACTACTTTTTATAACATTAGATAGATTAAACTTCGTCTCAAGCAAAACATTCTGAGCTAAAACTTTCATCAGTCTAACAATCCCATTAACTAATATGATGCGATGCCATAAAAAACCATATGTATATTAATCCAGTGGCTGTTGTCTAATAAAAATCATTGAAAAGTAAAATATTAAGTTAATATTTATCCTTTACATTAAATAATTTCTTATATAAACCAAACTCAATGTACCACAAGTATATCTGCAGTACAAACTATTAATCTAACAAGTAATTAGCGTACAAAATATAACAAGCGATTCATTACGCGGTATCTTGAAATATAGTTAATTAATTTATGTATTTCAATTTATCACAGAGTATAGGGATATTAGTAGATATTAGTATAGCGAATGCTCTTTTTTTGCTGAGGGTCTTATAATGTCTCAAGAAGACTTATAAAATTTCTATCCCGCCGAATCTCTTAGCTCGTTAGTTAAGGTCCCATTAACTACTAGTATAGTATTATAATATATATATATATATATATATATATATATATATATATATATATATATATATATATATATATATATATATAATATACTCTTTCTACTGTCTATTTGTTATTCGCGCCCCTTCTACTTAGTACTATTTCCTACACCTAAAGGTTGTCTGGAAGAAATCGCTCTTTTAGCGATAAGGCCGCCTCTTGTACCTTCTTCTATATTATATTTTTTTTTTCTCTTTTTGGGTGTACAATAAAGAGTAATTCATTCATTCATTATATTATGATCTGTGCATTAACTATTAAGCCATTATTCTTCTGTGGGAATATTAGAATGTTTTTCGCGATGAAAGCGTTATATATTTATATGCCTGGATGAGATAGTTACTCAACAATACTTTTTTAGATTTACACGAGTATTGGACATTTTAAAATAAAACTATCTTTTCGTTTTTTTTCGCGGATTTATTTAGATTTTTGGTTTCCTTTAAATCTTTTGAATACTTTACAGCAATCATGGTGACGGGAGAGACTATGGTTTTAGACGTCTCAACGATCAATATAGTTATTACAGACATGGTCTGAACCCAAAACTCAAAATAAATCCGCGAAAAAATTCAAAAGGTACTTTTATTTTAGTTGCTCAATTTTCATTATGACAGTCGTGACGTTACATGTTTAGTAGAAACAAAAAATAAGTGCATACATACATCTGTCCTGTATAGCTATTTCTATTATTGTAAGTTCATTCATTAGATATACGAGTATCATTCATACATATTTTTAATTTCTCTTTAGTACTGCTAAAAAAATTAATCTCTTAAACTTGTGTCTTCCTCACAATACGTAAAACTACAAGTTATAAACTAAGTCACCCAGGAACGAATTCAGACAAAACCTACTAAAAATATTGAAATATTCGTATATGGACACATATTTGTAATTTTTATAAGACAATAAATCTATATTATGTTATATATAGTTATGTTAACATATATGTATAAAGTAGAATTATGTTAACGACGAAACCTAACTAACTTCCTGGCTCTAGTTAAATGTTCCAACTTGAAACTAGTTTCTGATTGCATTACTTACACTGTTGTGAATTCACTTTGACTAACTCACAAATCTTTGAACATTTGAGAGCAGTTAAATTTTATACCGCTGACTTCTGCCTGGGGTTATTATTATTTGCGATAAATTATAAATAAAATATATAATACTAGCAGAACTCGCGGCTTCGCTCGCGCTAAAACTACAGAAAAACTCTAAAAAAATAGGTTTTAC
The DNA here is from genome assembly GCA_951806755.1 of Brenthis hecate. Classification (NCBI taxonomy): domain Eukaryota; kingdom Metazoa; phylum Arthropoda; class Insecta; order Lepidoptera; family Nymphalidae; genus Brenthis; species Brenthis hecate. The sequence goes on along the minus strand of OX638272.1, from coordinate 6,089,751 downwards.
ACAATCTTTCATCCCCTATTTTACCCTCTTACGGGATGAATTTCGAAAAATGCTAAAACACGTATTTATTTAATTGTATTGAAGAGCATTAATACCAAGTTTCAAGTAATTCTGATTATTAATATTTTTTGGATTGTATTATAACGTGTTTTCCCGTGGAAATGAGATTATCTCACGTGGGAATGAGACTATGTCACTCTCCAGCCTCCAACTATCTCCACACAAAAAATCGCGTCAATTTGTCTCTCCGTTTCAAGGTGAAACAAAGACAAACAAAAAAACAAACACACTTTCACATTTATAATATTAGTATGGATTTTGTTATATTTTTACTAAAAAATTTTTAGTTATGAAATATTTAGTTTGACTAAAAATGCGAATAGCCAATATAACAAAGTGCAATAAAAATACATATAGATAATCGTGAATCTGAAGTTCTAGGATATTGGAAGCACATTTTGAACATTGTGTCTTATTAGACTCTATCTCGCGTAAAAATGTTTTAACCAATTCTTCAAATTTTTCAATTTTTTTAATGTTTTAATCATTTTAACCAATTTTTGACTGATAGACAAATGTATTCCTTCTTCTTTTCAGATTTGAACCTTGAAATTTCAAATAAGATCACAAAGAAATGTAAAAATATAACTTACAAAATGATTGATTTTCTCCTCCCATATTTCGGTGTGAGAACTCTTAATAATACAAACAGCGAAAAATATTTTAATATGCCTATTGTCTTGGAACGACCCAATTTTATGGCATTGTAATAAATTAGTTTTGCGCAAAATAATTAAAATAGTATATTATTACCAAGAAGCGAGTGATAAATTCTTGCTTGTAAAATGATTATGACAGCCTTTGGTATCTCGGAATAGCTAAGTTTAAATAGAACTGTTGCGATGTCTATAAGGAGTCCGATCTCAAATGTTTGTTTTGACTGTATACTGTACTAGCGACTCGGGTTCGGCCCTAAATATTTTTTAACGGTTAGAATAGATTTCTCAGAAATAAGATATTTATATATATAAATAAGATATTTCATTAAATTAATATATATAATAAGATATTTCAATAAATAAATAAATGGAAAATCTTATTGAAATAGTCATTATTATCGATACAGAGGCCGAATCTATAGTTTTTAGAATTTTTATCTGTTTGTCTCTGCGAACACATCACCAGAAACCCACAAATTTTGACGAAATTTGGAATGATGATAGCTAGTTATCCGGGTCAACATATAGAACACTTTTTGTAAAAAAATGTTTCATTTCAGAGAAAAAATACAAAAATGTAAGAGTATTCTAATAAGTAATAAAAAACCTAAGAATTTGGTTTTTGGTCATCTGAATGCGGGCGGAGCCGCGGGCAATGCTAATATATATACAAAATTTCCCTCATTATTTAAAGAAAGTTAACAATCTGTATGGCAATATTGAGAATAGTAGCTAAGACAGCAAACACGCTACTATTTTTCACTTTGATATTTATTTGAGTGGAATCCGTCGTTACAATTTTTTAGTCTGAAGCCACATAGTGGTTATTGCGATGTTCACACGTATTTTTAGAATTATTAGATCTTTACAGACACATGTTTTCCCATGATGTTTTTCTTCCGTATGTATGATATTCACTGTACTTATTACAAAATACAGATGCTTTGTCGTAACTAGGGCACTATAACGTCGAACACTAACGAAATTATGGTAACATCTTCAAATGGTCAACAAAATGCAAGGGGTCGTGTGGGTTAAGTTACGTATGTACGTGTTGCGTATGCGCATAACATGTGACATAAGTTTTGTTTATAAATAAACGTACAGTTAAGGAATTTTAATGCACATTGATAGCATTTTATTAAAAGTATAGGCAGTGGTAGCTCAATGGTAACGCGCGTGCTTGAAAAACAAAGTGAAGCGGGTTCAAATCCCGGGTTTCATCTCTGATATTTTATTAACTTAATTACCACTTGTCTTATGGTGAAGGAAAATATCGTGAGGAAACCTGCAAGTCTGAAAGAACCTAGAAAGTTCCCGAAAGACATTCTGTCAACCCGCACTTAGCTAGCGTCGTGGACTATGGCCTGTTCCCTCATGCATTAAAGGAGGCCTAACTCGTGCCATGCAGTGGGACGTTAAAAAGGGTTGAATACATTTATAATGAAATATAATTTCATTCAATCCATTTTAATTCTGCGTTAAAATCAAACAGATTACCACAAAATTTTACAGCAGTACGTAATCATGTCATATATTTTAACAACGTTCATATATCACGTTTAGTTACAGACCGTAGAAGCTAGATGTTACATCAAGAAGTAAAGAGAACTGCTTCGTAACAACTTGCATGCCTAAAGATCACACTGGTATGATTTTTTGCACCAAATACCGTATTCAATCATAATTAACGCAATAACTTGTTTGACGTAATTATTTACCAAACTCGTTCTACTTTGTATTACTAGGAAGCTATTTAAATAATATAGGAATAAGTAGCTCGAGTGTCTTAAATAAGGAACTGTTACATATCTATCTATATCTTAATGCTATCTTTTAACCGACTTTAAATAAGTTAGGTATTGCTTATGGTGAAATTATAAAGAAAGTTTTATATAAATCAACATTTTATTAAAAGTGATGGTGTTATGGAAAATGGAAATGTCATAATCCATACTTATATTATAAATGCGAAAATAACTCTGTTTGTTTGCATGTTACCTTTTCACGACTAAACGGCTGAACTGATTTAGATGAAAATTAGTATGGAAATAGTTTGAGACCCTGGGAAGGACATAGGATAATTTTTAACCCGGAAATTATCCCTTAAAAGTGAAAAGGGGGGTGGAAATTTGGATTGGAAATCCACCATTTCTCAAGTAAGGGACAAAAACTCATCATATGTACATATATATATAAAGTCCATCTATTCCATACTAACATTCAAAAAGTACCTAGAACGAACCCGAGCGAACCGAGGATTTTTAAGATAAAAATGTCTTGAATTCACGCAAAATAACAGATAAATTTTAATAGTGAAGTTGTTAATGAGAATCAAAATTTTAAAGGCGATTAACATCCACCCATGTGTATATTCGATAAAGTAACATCACTCGTTCTAATTTGCTTTTAGAGTGCGTAATATTCTATATTTATTTGATCGTCTTGATGAAACAATCATGATACGTAAAAGCAATTAAGTCCAGACACGCAAACGAATAATAAACTGGTGTAAACGAACATTAATTTTCTGAATCGATCGCTATAATTATCTACTTTTTAGAGTTCCGTAAGCCAAGTACTTAGTTACTTTTTAGGGTCCCGTAACTCAAGTAATCTTTACCACTATGCTTTTTTATAGTTTATTCTCATCTGTCCACGTGTCAACTTTTTTTGAGATACACTGAGTAATACCTAGTTGACTTTTTCATAGAATTTATTATTTGTTTTATATAATATCTGTCAAAGGGACTGTAATAAGATATTGCCTGCCATTTAAAGCATTGGAATACTCTCCGGGCACACGTCCAAAAGCGTGCCACCGGAAATGATGCTTTAATATACGTATATGTTTTATGGAAAAAGAATTATATTTAAATATATAATAACGTATAGATAAAAAAATATAGCTAAATTTAGTAGATAACATACTTGTTTTATAGTCGTTTAATAAAAAGGGAAAAATTATGATTTTTGTACTTTAGTTGATTCGGAATTAAATCGTCAAATGACTTTACTGTAATATAGATAACAGATTAAGAAACTTTTTAAACCAATATAACACTTCATATATATATATATATATAATATATATATATATATATATATATAATATATATATATATATATATATATATATATATGATTTATTTAGATTTTTAGTTCCCGACGTTTCGAATGCTTTACAATCATGCCTTCAATTTGAGGCATCTGAAAAGATAGTTTTATTTTATTTAAAATGCCAAATATTCGCGTAAATCTAAGAAAGAGTATTATTTAGACAAAGAAACAATAAATATTAATAATATAAAGAAGTTTTTTAATTAATTAATGATTCGTAAAAAGTATACAAGCGATCAATAAGTCAATATTGCGTAATATGACATTTAGTTTACATTGCTTCTAACTTTCGACGTTCGCACCAAATCACGTTTTATTATTCCAAATATTATATACTTTATCGTGGAAGGAAATTAAAATTTGTAATGAATGGTATAATGTTCCCAAAATCACAATGTTATGGGAAACTTTGAACATGTCGCCAGTCTGGTTTGAATAGGGGCTCGACGTATTATGTATTTAGGAGAATAATTTACACAGGATGGAATGAAACGATTTGACCTGGAAGAATTGTACCTTAAATATTATTGAAGTTAACAATTTTTACTTAAAGGAAACATTATTTAAAAAAATAAATAAATAAAGTACTGCATTTAAATAGGTCTAAAAAGTTCACTTACTTTTTTCCAAGCCTTACCCATTTGTGTCAGCCTGTATATTATATATATAAGTAATATAATTTAAATTATTTATTTTAAGACGTATAAAAAATATAAGGTTTTAAGGTTTAGTATAGATTTCTCAAAAATGAGATATTTTCCCGCAGTAAAAAGTATCCTATATGTTGACCCGGATAATCAGCTACCATCATACTAAATTCCATCAAAATCTCTCCAGTGGTTTTCTCGTGATGTGTTCCCAGACAGACTGACACAAAATCTAAAAACTCTAGATTCGGCCTCTATTGATAATAATGACTATTTCAATAAGATTTTCCAAAAAAATATTTAATGCATACATTAGATTTAGTTAATTTTTTATTATATGTCTAGATTTCACATATACAAGATGATTTGCGAGATCTTGACCCAGCTAATCTATTCCGGGTATGAATATTCAATTGAATGTTGCAAAAATTAAGACGTTTTCGAACATATTTCTACGAGAATCGTTAAGTAATGAGATAAATTGGGCAAATGTTACAGACGAGGTCAGAAATATCTATATTGATTCGTAATTTGCTGTTACATATTAGTGTCACTGTTTGTAAAAATGATTTAATTTTAAATAAGCAATAATTTATCGCAATAGTCGCCTTTACCAGATTTAGTTTCCTATTTTTTTTCCAAACTAAAGTTGTCGTCGACAATACTCAAAGTCTATAAAAAATATTTTGTTAATTTGGAAACAATAATAATTTATATTAATAGTATTACAAATGCAAGATTAACTTTAAGTAATAAGTGGCAGTGGTAGCCAAGTGATAACACGCTAGCTTGGGAAACCGAGTGAAGCGGGTTCAAATCCCGGGTCTCGTACCTCTGATATTCTCATGTAAGAATCATTTTCATCATGATTACCACTTGTCTTACAGTGAAGAAAAACATCGTGAGGAAACCTATACATTTGAGAGAAATTAGCAAGTTTTGGAAAGACATGTGAAGTCCGCCAACCAGCACTTGGCCAGCGTGGTGGACTATGACCTGATCCCCCTCTTATGTAAGGGAGGCCTGGGCCTCGCAGTGGGACATAAAAAGGGCTGATTATAATATAACCAGGATAGAACTAGGACCAAAGACCTATAACTTTCTCCTGAAAAATATGATTTGTATACAATCAAGTCGCTTCGTCATTGAGGTAATTACTGTAATATAATATGCATATATGAAGAAGTGCTAGAAGAAAACGAGTAAAACGGGTTCAAATCTCGGGTCTCGCCCCTCCGATATTCTCATGTGCGAATCATTTTCAAAATGATTACCACTTGTATTACGGCGAAAAAAAATATCGTGACCTGCAAGTTTTCAAAAGACATGCGAAGTCCGCCAACTCGCACTTGGCTAACGTGGTGGACTATGGCCTAAAACCCAAGGCCCAGCAGTGGGACAATAGTAAGTGCACAATATGCATAGGTATATTATATGCAAAATTTAAATAAATTATTTTATAACAACTTTTATATTCTCGATAACGGTGTTTTTGTTACGTAAGTCTAACTTTGTCCCCTATACACACCTGGCTTGATGCCCATTGAGATACCAAAATTGAATGGAATGGAATTCGGTGACAAATTATTTATTATTTCATTCAGTCCGTACTTAATCGATAATTAAATCGATGTTTGTTATTGTCTTGTCACTATAAGAACGCTTAAATATAATCTATCTATATGTATATAAAAATCAATTGCTGTTCCTTAGTCTCGCTAAAACTCAAAAACGGCTGAACCGATTTGAATAATTCTTTTTTGTTTTGTTGGAGGGTATATCAGGGATGGTTTAAATATAAAAAAATATAAAAAAAACCCATAAGAACATCTGGGAAATCGAAAAATTCAGAACTTTTTATTTTGTATGGGAATCACTACTTCGGATTACTTTCAATAGAAATGTAGGTCCACCACTATTGAAAGTATCTACATTTACATCAATACATGAAGTTTAAGTTAGAAAAAAATAATATACATATGTATAAAACAGTATATAGTTTATTTATTCCATATTAACCGTTAAAACGTACCTAGGGACGAACCCGAGCGAAGGTAGGGTGAGTCGCTAGTGATACATAATATGTAGAATAAAAAATAATTTCTGAAACTCAATATAGGTACAATTGTGTTATCGAATAGATGTGTAATATCATCCTAATCTGATTTTTTATTTGTGATATTCCATTGGGTTAACAAGTAGTAATAAAACCACGCATATAGCTTACGGGATGATGTAAAATAATGCATTTATCATTCCGCTACACTTAAAATCGATTTCTAAAGGCTCAAAATAATTTAAGTTCAAATGAAGGTGGTATCTATACTAATATTATAAAGGGGAAAGATTTTTTTGTTTGTCTGTTTGTCTGTTTGTTTGTACCGAATAAGCTTCGAAACTCGCGATTTAAACGAAATTTGATAAAAAGATAGTTTGAGATCCTGAGGATTTTAAACAAAAGTTTTTATCTCAGAAATCATCTCTTGAGGGGGTGAAAATGGGGATGAAAGTTTGTATGGGGAATCAACCTAGGAACGAAACGGAGCGATGCGAATAGTCGATTTAAAATATAAAATTATTATTTATTCTAGAGATTACTTATTCTAGAAATGAAACGCTAAATAACATAAATAACTCATCTACATTGCAGTTATCTTTGAACACCACTGAAGAAAACATCAAAATAAGAATACTAAATTTAACCTTACATCCTACAGTACCTAAAATAAAAAATAAATAAAAAACACACACAAAACTAAGTGCTAAAGCTAGTTCATTTCGAAAAAGAGAGAATATACTAAAACGGTATGTAGCTAAAGTTTTATTATAAAACAATCTGGGTTACGTCCATTCACAGTAGTATACTCGCAACATCGGCCTTGAGGATGAAATAATGCAATATTTGCTCGAGATGTTACTTGTTATTATACACTTAAAAATATCGTCATTCATAACATGACTTTTATATGGGAATCTATTTTATTCCAGATTAAAGTGACTTCATAGTGCATTTCTATTACTTAAATAAAATTATTTTAAATCCATATTTTAAAATAATAACCAAAATAAAAAGTTATGGTAATAGTTAATTATTAAAACCCTAATGAGAAGATTAAAATTAATTAATTTCTAGGCTAATAAATATTTTTATATACTCGCACTTGTTATAGATCTATATAGAGACTTAGTCCCTTAGAGTATGATCTTTTTTAACGTTGGGAAATGCATTTACTCATACAATCTGCACATGTACAGCATATGTACAGGTTAAGTGGGACTCATCGGCTTTTTTTTTTGTTTTCGCTGGGGAAATCCATTATGGGGACCCTGCCGGCCGTCATAACGGGCAAGGTACTGTGAGACTCCTACTCACTAAAACCTACAGCGGAACCCGTCGCCGCAGTGCAATGGGGCGTTGCAGGATCGCTTGCGCACACACTACAACACCCCTGCGGACGGCCCGTACCTCGCGGGCCAACCTCGCCTAAATCAGGATGCCCTCGATTCACAGAGCATCCCGACCGCCCCGATGACGTGCCGGGGAGTCCACGAGAGACCCCCCCGCAGTAGCTCCTCTAGGGTGGCGGGAGAAGATGCGCATATCGACGCCTCCTCCCCCCTGGCCGACGGCGACGAAGAGGGTCTGCTAAGGCGCTAGCCTCGCGTTCCCTCTCCGCCGTCTCCTTCAGTGACATGACGGTCTCGCTGAAGGAGACCATCGCCGACCAGGGGGACTCAACGGCTAAAAAAGGCAGTACTACCTATTAAAACTCAACGGAACCTCCCCCGTCTTAATGGGGCGTCGCAGGATCGCTCACGCATTTCACCGGGCAGGCCTGCCGAGGCAGACCACAACATCCATGGGGTTGCTCGAACAGTATGTGTCATTAGTCAATAATAATTGCCAAATACTCTTTTAAAAAGAAGCTTTTAAATATTAATACCGATGGATGTTCAGTTTGATTATTAATTAAGTAATTTATGTACATAGATATAGCTAGTTTACTCTTGACCTAGCTATCGTTAAAACAATTTCCGCACCGCAATGCATCAGCCGTGAAATTTAATTTTGAGGTTCGCAGACAAAAGTTTGAATTGATTTTTATTTTTCTTACTATATTTGCGTTATGTTATTCAGAAAATATAAATATATGAATTCTACATATATTGAGAGAAGGAAAGTATGTGATACAAAATATTTATAATAACTCAAGTTTAAAAATTTTTATCTTGTTTGTTTGTTGGTCTGTTTTTAATTGTATGTACTCACTGAGAAATGGATCTACATAATATGCATAGTAGTTAAGATAGATCGAAAACACGGTTTAAGCTTCTGTTTATTTTCTGCATAATGCATAATGAATTATTTAGTCTTCATTTTGGGAAAGTTTATAAAAAAGTGTTTTTTTGGATAAATCATTGGTACATTACAAAAACTCACTTTAGTACTACCTTAATATTTTATACTAGGTATTTTATTACCAAATAGCATCTAAATCGATATGGTAGTTTCGAAGTCTAATCGGTACAAACAAACAAACAAAAAAAAAATCAAATCTTTCCTATATTTCCTATATATATTTATAATATTAGTATAGATTTCATGTAAGAGAAATAAAACTAATAACAGACTGTGTAGTAGTAGACTGCGCTAATATTGTCGCCAAACGATTATAGTGTCTCAAGACTGCGTTAAACTCAATTTGATTTCAAAACTTTTCAAAATTAATATCCAAATTAATAAATTTCATTAATGAGGACATCTTTGTGTTTGATTTACGTTGTGACAAGATGTAATAGCACCTTGACCGATTGCGATGTTCGCGCAGGTTGTTGGCCTAAATGATTTTTTTTGTTACTGGTTTTATTTGTAATTTACTAACGTAGGCATAATATAAATATTTTATATGAAGTAAGATTGTATTTTTTTAGAGGATGATAAAATTAAATATTTAAGCTCCTCCAGATATCTATAGCTAATAGCATTGCCCGCGGCTCCGCCTGCGTTCAGATGACCAAAAACCAAATTCTTAGGTTTTACATATTAGTATACTCATACAATGCAGTTTTTGTATTTTTTCTCAGAAATGAGATATTTTTCCGCGGTAAAAAGTATCCTATATGTTGACCCGGATAACCAGCTATCACCATACCATATTTCATCAAAATCCCTCCAGTGGTTTTTCTGTGATGCGGTAACAGACAGACAGACGGATAGACAGACAGAGAAAAATTCCAAAAACTATAGATTCAGCTTCTGTATCGATAATAATGTTTGTTTCAATAAGATTTTCCAAAAAATATTTAATGTACAGATTCAGCTTAATTACAATTATATTATATGTATAGATAACAAAACAATACATTCAGGAAACGATAACAAGTTTGCATGTCCTGTGTAATATGCAATCCTAAAGTAAATATATCTGCCACTAGTTCTTATTTACAATTACTTTTGAATAGATTTTATTTTTATTTGGAACTCATGTGAGTCTGTTTTGAATGGTTAAATACGAAATTAGCATCTTTGTTTATTTATGAAGTTATTTATGATCGATCCTTTTGTGTTCTGCGTGTCTTGACCCTGTGCAAGGGTATCGCGACTATAGGGATCCGCTATGAGTTTTACAGTACCCTGCCATATGACCAGAGTACAGTCCCATGAAAAAGACGTAAAAAAGATATCCTTAGCGTAAAACATTATTTAGAAGAATTCAGTGATTTAACCATAAAAACTATGATATAATAACATTGTACTGTGAAATTGAAATTACAAAGTCATTCAACTACAATAGATCGTTATAAATACTTAAAAATCTATGATTTCGAAAGGTTTGCCTCAAGTTCAAGACAATTGATCAACCTTGGTGTATTTTTGTTTGGTGTTATTTTTACATTTACTTTTCATTGCTCGTAATATTATGTTACTACGCATTAGTGATTAAGTATACGTAGCCAAGTTTAAATAGCTGTTTAAATTACATTATATCCTATTCAAGTAATATAATCTGAGCTTGACCATATAAAATTGTGCGAACATGAGAATTGTTATAAGTGTTCCGTAATATTTTATTATTACTGGAAGCAGTTAAAATATTAATTATATAATTATAATATAATCTTTAAATGTATAGTTACAGCCAAATAACCATGATTCATTAAAATCTATACATATAATAAAATTCTGAGTCGAATCTGTATATTGAATCTTTTTTTAGAAAATGTTAATGAAATTGTCATTTGATTTTACAAAAGTACCCTAAATTAAAATGTTTAGTACACCATTTGACATTTAAAACAAAAGATCTTTCCCGTGACCGTGATTGCTGTAAAGCATTTGTAAAGTGGTGTCGGGCACCGAAGTGATAATACACCAGCGAAAAAAGGTTTCATACAACCTTTCATCCCCTATTTTACCCCCTTATGGGATGAATTTCGAAAAATACTAAAACATATATTTATTTAATTGTTCTGAAGAGCATTAATATCAAATTTCAAGTAATTCTGATCATTAATAATTTTTTGAGTGTTGTAACTTGTTTTTCCCGTGGGAATGAGATAATCTCTCGCGGTAAAAAGTAGCCTATGTCACTCTCCAGCCCCCTATCTCCACAAAAAAAATCACAAACAAACAAACAAACACACTTTCATATTTATCATATTAAGTTTGGATGTAACATATTCGCGTAAATATAAGAAAGTACTACACCGTGTGAATCAATCGATAAAGCAAACGTTGCGAAGATGCTGCACAGTATACTCTCTGGAAGCGCATGCGGATATCACGATTAAAATTGATCCTGAGACATTTGACCTAAAAGTCAGCACAAACTCAATGTCCGTTTGATAATAATTTAATAGGAATTCAAAAGGTAAACTAACGATTGTCGTAATGCATTGTAATTTATACAAATACCATATTCAAATGAATTTCCCAGTGAAGTAAAAAAATCTATTGTAAATATTAACATTTCTTTAAAAGATTATTTAATTTTTATCCAACTACGGTGAAGACCAAAGGATGGTTATGTTTGTTCATTTAATAAAACACATTGTGCTACTCTTTCTTGCACTGTCTTTGCAAAAAAAATATAAATTAACAGTCTTTTGCATTGACTATGTTAAATAACAATGTATATTGATTTTAGGTGTCCATTACATAATACTTTCTTATATTTACGCGAATATTTGACATTTTAAATAAAACTATCTTTTCGGTTTTTTTCGCGGATTTATTTTGATTTTTGGTTCCCGACGTTTCGAATGCTTTAGAGCATCCATGGTCACGGGAGAGACTGAGGTGTTACATGTCTCGAAGGTATAGTTGTTACAGACAGCCTACCCACAAATGACAAAATGAAAATTTCACCAATTTCCTTACAATATTTTTCTAGTTACAATGTTTTAAGTTAGAAAAATATTGTAAGGTAATTGGTGAAATTTTCATTTTGTCATTTAGGTGTCCATTACACTTAAAATCATGTACAATCGACCGATGAACAGAGCATCGTATTTCTTAAATACCAAGTGATTGAGGAAGTGAAGAAGTTAATTAAAAATAAGTTCATATGATAACAGATACACAAAAGAATAGTTGTATTTTTTAAATAAACGACGATTTCAGAGTCAGCGCTGGCATCCCCAGTTTTCCGGCATAGGCTTTTTTAACTGCCTCGTTGGTCTAGTGGCTACCGTGTACGGCTTCAGATCCGAAAGACCTGGATTCGAGTTCCAGTCGGGATAAGTTAATTGAGTTTTCTGCTTAGAAATTTTCATCGACAGTCCGGAGTTGGCAAGTTGGCAGTGTTTCACCTGTGCCTAGAAGAACACGCACAGCCGTCGTATTTACACCTGATCTCTCATCGTTTGTGTCGACTTGTCGTCCCACCGGAGTATGAGAGTAATAGGAATGTTAAGTATTTAGCTGCGCGCACACTTACGCTCTATAATATAAATATCACATGGCTAGTCTCAGTGAGTTTGGGCCACGAAGCCGAAATCGGCCAGAAGGACAATATTCATGGTTTTTTTTATTTGATAAACAGTAACAAGACGTTTGACACGCGCACCAGTAATATCTTATACATCTCAATACTCTCCATGAACCCATGCTCGCCAAATTCAAAGATTTATTGACCTTAAAAAAATGCTTCGAAGTAATATTTTATACTATCAACATAAATTCACTTTCCATTTCGACCGAAAGGGTTCAGTGCCCCTTTAGGGCTGCGAGTTCAAGGTCTATGAGCCGGTCTCGTCGTCATCGCTCTGAGATACACCTTTCCAATGCAATGGGAACTCGGTCACATATGTAGTTAAGTGTAATATCAAACATAAGTCTAGTTAAAATGTATGTCAGCGAAAATCGTAGTTTAGTGGCTCGAGGTTAGCTTATTCGCAACTCAGATCGTGGGTTCTTTTTATTAAGAGCATTATGTATTGGCTATGTACATAACATTTATAATAACATTTATATGTAATGTATTGAAAATTAATAATAATTAAATAATTAAATGCCTCGGTGGTGTAGTGACTAGCATATACGGCTGCACATCCGGAGGTCCTGGGTTCGAGTCCCGGGTCGGTCCAAGTTTAGTTATTGAGTCTTTCTGTATAGTAAGCCTCAGTAACAACCCGGAGTTGCGAAGTTGGCGGTGTTTCACCCCCGTGCCTCGGAGAGCACGTAAAGCCGTCGGTCCTGCGCCTTAACTCTCACTAGTCGTGTCGAGCAGTCGTCGAACCGGAGTATGACAGTGACAGGAATAGAGAGTGCACGTTGTGTCTGCGCGTACACTTGTGCACTATAATATCTCCTACGCAGTTGGCTAGTCTCAATGAGATTGGCCGCCGTGGCCGGGATCGGTCAGGAGAGAGAACATCATTGAAAATTACCATAAATGCGGTGGTCAAAAACGTGCGATATTACGGGTTTTCTGCGTCCTATGAGGCAAAATTGTTTATGGGGAGAGCAAAATGAATTATTTTTGTGTAATATATTCACTTATTTTAATGAAAAAATAGTATCAGACCATAAAATAGTCATGTCATGTTAATTCCTAATGTTTCTGCAAAAATACAAGTACTTCATTGTTTTTTGCATAAAAAACGTGAAATCAAAAAAAAAATTGATTCGGCTTTATTTTATTTAGGAAAAGGTTATCCTTGAGATGACGTGTTTATGTCCTGTATAAGGTAGAAGAGCCTATAGATTACATCTAAAAATCAGGCCGATCTTTATGAACCCGTTGCGGTCAAAACAACAAAATATAACACTTTTAACATTATATATATATATATATTGTATATAACATTATTTGAAGAAAGTAGGCCTACATGCTCAGTGCTTGCTTCGTCGAAGATAGCACGTTCTATTCCGTACAAATGCAATAATTATAAAGTGCGGAGATTTTTAGAGAGCTTTATGATAAACGAGCAGACATACGTGATAGAGCTAGTCTATTAGTTGTATTAAGTACAGAAACTATTAAAAAATTGGCAGAATTCCACTCTCCATATTAATATTTTTTCTCTTAAGCACTTTATAAGGCAAAACGAGGAAATAAAAGTTATTTCTTCCGCACGGTATTTTCGAGTCCTTGTAGCGAGATTACAATCGCGGAAACGTGATTGGCCGAAATTGAAAATGGAGTAATATTGTGAAATTTGGAATTTCTTCACTAAACTGACTCATTATTGTAGGTGTTTAGCCTAAATAATGCTATGTGAATACGAGCTATGTAGAATTTTCTTATACTTATTACTTTACTTAGACCTATGGTTCGATCCCGTTCGCATTGAAGGGAGTGTTATTTTTGGATATTCAAATTAATTGTTTGACCTTAAATTAAAATTTGTAAATTAAAACTGTTTATATTTATCTGGTTTTCACATCTATCGGCACACTGAGTGTTAGCTTTAACACGTCACGTGACCATGTCGATGACGACTTACATGAATTTACTCCCCATCCAAACCTGCCTATAGAAGTTTTCACTTCAAAAGGACAGTGGACCCATATTATCAATGGCAACTTAAACCGTCAATGACAAATTAATCTATTGTCACCATCAAATTTTGTTTAGCAATGTCAACTGTTTGAACAACATGAATCAGTTATTCTCTGTAATTTTTTTACGGCCCCTTAGGAGGTGATCTTTACATAGAGATGTACTCCAGCATCCGCACCTACTAAAAATCTCAACGGCGATCCACAATCTGAGACGGTACTCAGAGATTTTTGCTGATGTTGCCTATGTTACATTAATATTTCTCTTTCTTGAATGTTTGATAAAATTTTATATTGTAATGCAATGATGTATATTTGAAAATAAATCTATGAGGTAGAAGTGGATATGATTTAAAATTTAGAAAACAATGCGAAAGGAAGTTTAATGATTTATAAATTAAAAAAAAACTGATTTTTGGTGAAAAATAAAAGATCGTACACCGAAATCCTAAAGGTTTCGCAATCAATTATTATCTTTTAAATTATTTATGAGTAATAAGTATAGTAATAAGAAGTAATATATTACTATAGTAATAATAAACAAATATTCTATCTCAAAATAGTATCTCCAAAAAGAAATACGAGTATGACAAAATTTAGAAAATAATATATTTGTTGAAATGACATAATGTTTTGACACTAAAAATAAATAATAGCCTTATTACTGTCTATTACTAATTTTAAGTTATTTTGTTCGATTGAAAGCGTTAGCTTCTGGAACTAACAGTCAGATCTAAAATTCAGTCAATTTATATAGAAAAATAATTTTGCTACAACTTTTTCTTTAAAGTTTATATATTTTAGATTTACATCAATTTTATATCATTTATATTGTAGTTTATAATTTCTACATTAAAGAGTATATTTTGAATAGAAATAAGAAATTTCAAATAAAATTTACAAGGATAAATATTGTTGTTCGAATTCGTGTCGAGAACTTATTCAATTTTCAAATCGCTTTTGATGAAATAATATTAATTTATTAATATATACAATTCATTTAAAGCGAAATTTGTTAAGTTTTATTGTTATTTATTAATATTCATCATTATAATAATTGTTCAGCCAACGATATTACTGGCACTATAACAAATACGACTCAAAATGGGATAACGTGTAGAACAATACATATTATACAACTAGCGAGCGTCCTTGCTGCAGTCGGAAGCGTCTGTAGATGATTTTTGTATTTATAATATTACGAGCAGGACCCGCGGCTTCTAAACTATAAAAAACTCTAAAAGGTAGATTTATACTAATTCTTATCCCCCTTTTTTGTCCCTTACGGGATGAATTTCAAAGATGCTAAAACATCTATTCATTTAATTGTATTGAAAAGCATTTATACCAAGTTTCAAGCAATTCTGATCATAAATTTTTTTTTGGGTTGCATTATAACGTGTTTTCCCGTGGGAAAGAGATAATCTCCCGCGGTAAAAAGTAACCTATGTCATACTATCTCCACACAAAAAAATCACGCCAATACGCCACTCTATTTTGACGTGAAAGAAAGACAAACAAACAAACAAACGAACGAACAAACACACTTTCACATTTATAATATTAAGTATGGATGTATAGACATTTGATAAAGTCATCCAAATCCATCCAGATCTTTCAACGTGAACAAGCAATAATCATATACACAATACACATACATAATTTCGCTTTAATAATCATAGTGCTTTTTAGTTTTAATGGAATTAAAGTTTTTGAAAAAAGTATACTGGAAGAACGTTATATTCAATGACGGTAGAGCAGTCCCATGGGATATTTTGTCTATCTTTGTTATAGGTTACAAAATAAAGTCAAAAAGTTACTAACAGTTAAAAATAGAGTCAAAACGGCAGGTAGAGTAGGAGCATACTAGTTACATGGTTTTTCGAACACGGCTTTTCGAATTTTTGAACAAAACCTCTACAAGCAATTTGAACTTGATATGTAAATAGATACGAGTTCCAAAAATAGTAAATATTATAAATAATTCAAAATCAGTTAACCTTGGATAACGTATGCACATACCATTATTTATTTTATAAGCAATATTAGATTTTTCGTAATATTTTACGTATGAATAACAAACTTTCATGTTTATAAATTTTCTAAAAAACCTCTAAAATATTTATTCCAAATCAAAGAAAAATCTTAATGAGTTAGTAAATAACGATAAAAAGATAAGTATGTTCAATGTTCATGCATTAGGCAATAACTCTTAAAGTCTACCTGTAGAAAAATATATAGGTACTTTTTCAAATAAACTTTGCTATGTTCAACTTATTAGTATGCTTAAAATGTCATGAAATGTCATTTTAGCATAATAACAATATTCAGATAAAACCAATGATCGAATAAAATATATAGTAAGAAAACTATTTCCCAAATAATTAAAGATCATTAACAGACAAACCAATAAATTTATTTTATGATTATTTCATGTCGATTCAAGTTACGGTAACGTGTTACTTGTTGTTATGGAAACTACAGATATTGTTCCTCATATGGCTGATAAACACACGTGAGAAGGTCATATTTTAAACCGACTTCTAAAAAGGAAGAGGTTCTATGTTCGTCTCTCTATTTATAATCTATATATAATTTTCATAATATACAGTATATAATCATGAAACATTACTAGAAGTTTTAAGTGTCCCTAAATATTATATATTTGCAAAATATTAACGGTTAGTATGAAATAAAAGATCTATTTATTATAACACTGCTT
Source organism: Brenthis hecate (assembly GCA_951806755.1). Taxonomy (NCBI): domain Eukaryota; kingdom Metazoa; phylum Arthropoda; class Insecta; order Lepidoptera; family Nymphalidae; genus Brenthis; species Brenthis hecate. The sequence continues at coordinate 6,072,537 of OX638272.1, read as the reverse complement.
CGCTCTCTTGGGTAGTAGTATGATGATACATAGCCTGTAGTTTTTCTCAATAAACGGACTATCCAATATAAAAAGAATTTGTCAAATCGTATTAGTAAGTAATTCCTGAGATTACCGCGTTCCAATAAACAAACAAAGAAAAAACAAACAAATAAACTCTGCATCTTTATAATATTAGTATAGACATGAGAAATTCCCCCATATATGTAAACTATAATAATATAGCTAAGCAAAAAGGCATATGCATTGAAAATCAACAATACAGCATTAAAGTACAGCAAAAAAAAAACTAAAGGAGCTTTTAAATATTCATATAATTTTTTATACATCTAATAAAATACAAAAAAAAAACTAATCCAGATATGATATCCTATAGCTATCCTCCAGCATAAAAAAATCTACACAAAATATAAACGCATTACGCACATCGTAATGTTAATACTACAATTTTCTATCTCGAGTTTTATTTCAATCAAATAAAAGTCTTTAATAGATAACAAACATATACACACAGGTAACAAACAAAAATCACAGTTTTAAAACCATAACTTCAACTTGCCACTTTTTATCCCATCAAGGTATAATTTATAGGGACATGTTATAAAATAATTGAAATAAACTCTAAGACATCGTATTCAAAACACTGTATAGTATTTAAACAAAACTATCTTTTCGATTTTTTTTTTTGGGTCTCCCGTGACCATGATTGCTGTAAAGCATTCGAAACGTCAAATCGAAAATCAAAATAAATCCGATGAGATAGTTTTATTTAAAATGTGAAATATTCGCGTAAATCTAAGAAAGTACGAGTATCACTGTACAGCATCCAAGTTAAAACCACATCACAATATAACAAAATCGAATAATAACATAACATTTACATAACATAAAAATAAACGCACGACGCGTCTATTCCTCAGCGGGCGTATGTGTAACGAAGGACTTGTGAACTCGCTCGACTCCCAACATTTAGAGGGGCTGTGGCGAAAGTTCTACTGATACCTAATAAACAAGTATAAAAACACTGGACACAGTGTGTATTATATCCAGTACCATTTCTGATACCAACCACCGTTCAAGAGGCATTATGAAAACGGTGAGTGCAGTGTGTGCAGTGCTAAATATAAGTTCTTAAAGTATTTACTCATAGGAAGTGTATCCCGAGTGTTACGGGTTTGTGTACGGGATATGACTTGATTTTTCCTTTCAGGGGGAAATACTTTAAAAACGCATTTTGATATATTTTTTTTATAATTTTTACTAAACAATTTAAAGTTGATATCGTGATTTGGGCTTAAATGCTTTTATATCTAAGAAATATGGAGTACCATTCGCTTATTATTTATCAATACACATTAGAGCTATTAAATAATATCTTTTTCGTTTAAGTTTAAACCTAAGTTTAATTTTAAATATTAATTGAATTATTTGAATAATACAATTACTATCTAAATATTTAAAAAATAACTTGAAATCGTATTCTAAGCCACGTAAAAGTGTATCATGTCTGTGTTATATCCTATTTTCATTTAAATGACTTCTAAGTGGAATACGAATTTAAAGTACTTAGTTAGTTTAAAGAAAATAAATTTAAACGTATAGCAATCAAAATTAATAATAAGAAAAGGAATATTATTATAATATGTTCTAAAAACTAAAATATAGAACACTAGCGGCTCACCCTCGTTTCGCTCGGGTTTGCCTCTAGAAAAACAAATCTATCCCACGGAAAACGGACATCTTTTCGGGATAAAAAGTAGCTTATGTGTTATGCTGGAGTATGAGTAAAGTTTCATTAAAATCCATTCAGTAGTTTTTGCGTGAAAGAGTAACAAACATCCATACATTCCGTTTATAATATTAGTAGGATTAAACTGCTTATACTGAAAAGAGTTTAATTAAAAAGGTGTAAGTAGCCTTATTTTATTTGAAGTCAAAATTGAAATTATAACGACTTCCAATTAATATTTCGAACATTTTTACTGTGTGCTTAATTTTGTTGTTGGTTGGTTCTAATATTTCTTTGAATAATCGCTTATGTTTTTCGTAGTCTTCTTAAAACCGCAACAATGGTAATATTATAGCAATTAGTGAATTAATTAGGAATAAATCAATTGTTTTTTTTTTAAGTCTAACTAATATATATCAATAATATAAAATTATTTGACCGATTTTGATTAACTTTTAATATTTTTTAACAAAAAGTTTAACATTAAAATAAAAATCTAAAGGCCTATAAATTGTTTAGAGGCGTACCACAAAGCCTAGTAATAAATAAGTTACGCCACAATACGTTTTCTTGACTGATCAGGACAGGCTTAGGGTGTTCTAGGAAGTATTCGAAACCTAGGTATCAAGTCGCTTCTAGCTATCTTATATAATACAATTATACATATCTTTTACTTAATATGTTACATAAAATCGTCAGAACGCGTGTAATGTTGTAAAAAGTAAAATATGTGATCACGCATAGGTTAGTTTTTTTTTAACAAATTCATATAAATATTGATGAAGTTTAAGTGTTAGTTTGACAAATTAGACAAGTAATTATCGTAAAAATCCATACGTAAATGTTTGAATATTTATTATTGAGATTGAGTAATTAGACTTTATATGTAGGTATTTGTATTACAGTACGATATCTATATAATAAATCTATACATATAATAAAATTGTAACTAAGCCGAATGTGTACAGTAGATATTTTTTGGAAAGTCTTATTGAAATAGAATCTATAGTTTTTAGAATTTTTGTCTGTCTGTCTGTCTGTTACCGCATCACCAAAAAACCACTGGATGGATTTTCAGGTATGGTAATAGCTGGTTATCCGGGTCAACATATAGGATACTTTTTACCGCGAGAAAATATCTTATATCTGAGAAAAAAATTTACAAAAACTGTATTGTAAGAGTATACTAATATGTAGAACCTAAGAATTTTGTTTTTGGTAATCTGAACGCAGGCGGAGCCGCGGGCAATGCTAGTATATATATATATATATATATATATATATATATAATTTTCCTATCTATATAAAAAATCTGATTCCATTTTTTTATTGATAACACTAAAACTCGTCAATAGCTACTAAACAAAAAAAAGAAAAGAAAATCGGTTGACAAACAGAGGAGAAAAGGTACTGAAAATGTTTTATCTTTGCCATTTATATAAAGATTATAAATATTTGTTCCACATCAAGCTAAATATTAACTATGCCTAGTTTTTCAAGGATATCACCCATTCGCAATAAATTAAAATATTTATTCGCTTAGAATTATGAATTTCTAAACTGATAACTTGTTGTTGCAAATTAAGTATAATTGTCGCTGGTCAAGAAAATTGCACCTTTCGCAATGTCCTGTATAACGACCGGTTCAAATAAAGCCGTACAACAAAATCTTAGTAACGTTTTAAATTAATATTAGCATTTTCCTTGTGATTATAATGATTTTGTTTGTATTTCTCCATAATTAATATAGTGTATTCAAAATATTACTTTTGAGTTCGAATCCATTTTGTGAAAAATAGAAAAATATCCCTTAGAAGTTATTTTTAATAACTAAATTTCGATTTTTTAAACGTATATATAAAGCAAACCTTAAGGCATAACTTAATAATTAAAAAAATACAAAAATCGATTCACAAAAGTATCGAGTAAAATAAAACTTCTCTAAATAGTTCAAAAAGCTTGAAGACATAAACTTATTTAAAAAAGCTCATGAATATAGTAAGCTCACGTAAACTTTTACTACAGCTAAGTACGTTAGGCGTTAATTATTTTGTCAATTGCATAATTCATTCACGATCGTGAGTGTAGAATTGCTATTGCATTACATCCTGTATAACCTGGCTCACCTTAAACGGCCTATATGTTTAGTCAGGACCAGTCGGACTTGTTTGGTTGTACGGTTATAAAATCATCAAACTCAATTAGGTAACTATTACGTATGATGCACCTCACTTAGTCTAGTATCACTTGCGATTATTAAATATGTAATGAACTGTTTAGTATAGAACAAGTAGGATGGCACAGGTTCGATTTCTTTTTTGCATTATCGATGATTGGTTTGGTGTTATTACAGAACGTTAATCATACTGTTATTTAAAAACAAAATACAAGATTGAATTTCCTACCTTTCGCATACCATGTAACAACATCACTCCTTATACACTTTGTATGTAATAGGTACATGGTGTTAATGCCACTAATTCCCATAACATCATAGTAGCAAAGTTCAAGACACAATGCTTCTATTGTAAGTTGGATAAGTTTCTATTACGAAATTGAACTGTACAAAATTATCGCCCTTAAAAAATCAATAGTTAAACTTATTTCGTTATCTTATAAATATAACTAAAACTACTAAATAGAAATAACATTGGCATATTTTATAATGACAGCTTTTATAAGTAGTTATTGGCTATATTATTAAAGTAAATTTATTGTATACAATTATAATCGTAATATAAAACAATCAAGCCTCAATAAACTTAACAAAAGGTATAAAAAATTATACTTAATGCTATACAGTACACAATAAGTGAACTTTGATATAATCCATACTAAGATTATAAATGTTAAAGTGTGTTTGTTTATTTGTCTGTTTGTTTGTTTTTCTTTCACGTCGAAACGGAGTGTAAGATTTTTATCGCGGGACATCATCAGTCCCACGGGAAAACACATTATAATACTATCTAAAAATTTATTTCTGATCAGAATTACTTGAAACTTGGTATTAATGCTCTTCGATACAAGTAAATAAATAGTGTTTTAGCATTTTTCGAAATTCATCCTATAAGGGGGTAAAAAAGGGGATGAAAGTTTGTATGAAACCTAGACCTTTTTAGAGACTAACCTTTTTAGAGATTTTTTTTGTAGTTTTAGCGCGAGCAAAGTCGCGGGTTCTGTTAGTTTACTATAATTTTGAGAATATTATTGGTAATGCTTTATACGCCTGCTTTAAACTTTATCATGTGACATTCATGATGACACAAATACGCAATCGTTTGCAAGGTGTCAGTCGAAATATTCATAATTTTGGGTATAAATATATAATTTTATACCGAGTTTCTGATAATTTGATCATAAAATCCTCAAATTTTTTCATGAATTTATTTAATTTTATTATTTAAATAGTTTAAGTTTAGTTTGGAAGATTTACCTCATCATACAAACAAATAATTTTTACTTTATAATAGTGGAGGATTAATGGATTATTTTGAGTCTATAAAATAAAATTGGCACCACTAGATTTTCCTTCATTATATTTGGTCAAACGTTTTCATAATTTCCCAACACCACTTATAAAATCATTAGACAGCGATTTCAAATACCATGTCAATTGCCATAACATTGAGAGATCACACCTTTGCGTAATTTACCAAGACTTTTTTATCATATCATTAAACGCCTTTACAGAAACTCCTCTTGTTTGCGTAAGTTCAACAAAAAAATAATATAATAGACTACTATAAGAATGTTCTTTTGTTAATCTTTATATATATAATTCTTCTGTGAGTGTGTATGTCACTGAACTTCTCTCAAACGACTGGACCGATTTTGATGAAATTTTTTGTGTGTGTTCAAGGGGATCTGGGAATGGTTTAGATTCACAATTTTGTCCAAAAAATTTGAAATTTTCAAATTAAAGACGTGTAGACAGGACAACGTCTGTCGGGTCCGCTAGTAATATTATATATTAATTAATCAGCTTAAATATTGAGTAAGGCATTATCTATTTTATTTATGTTCCTAAATATATGTATGAAAAATATTACATTACGTCAAAAATGTAGGTCAACAATTAGTATAGTTGTTACATATTTTTTGAAAGTCAATAAAACGGTATTTATTTTTCCAGATCTGTTTAGTTTTTCTGCTGGTAGCAGCTGTAGCTGCCAGCGAGAAGAAATCTACAGAACAAAAGGCTGAAGGCCTCGAGAAAAAGTTGGATAAACGTGGTCTCTTGAACTTGGGATATGGATACGGTATTAGCGGTCTAGACGTCGGCTACATCGGTAGTGGCCACGGATTGGGCGGTGTATACAACTATGATGAAGGATCTTATGCCCATTCTGGATACGGCATTGACCTTGGTGGCCGCACCGACGTCACTAGGACTATAACTCTCGTCAAGGGAGTCCCAGTCGCTGTACCAGTTGACAGACCAGTACCCTACCCTGTTGAGAAGCACGTCCCCTACCCCGTCAAGGTCCCCGTTCCCCAACCCTACGAGGTCGTCAAACATGTGCCCGTTCACGTTAAGGAATACGTTAAGGTTCCCGTACACGTACCTGCACCATACCCGGTAGAAAAGAAAGTGCCCTACCCAGTCCATGTGCCCGTTGACAGGCCTTACCCCGTCAAAGTACTTGTGCCCCAACCCTACCCAGTTGAGAAACACGTCCCTTACCCCGTCAAGGTGCCAGTTCCTCAACCCTATCCCGTTGAGAAGCACGTGCCTTACCCCGTCGAAGTTAAGGTACACGTACCCCAGCCCTACCCAGTTATTAAACATGTCGGTGTACCCGTAAAAGTTCCCGTTGACAGGCCTTACCCCGTGCATGTGCCAGCTCCTTACCCCGTTGAAAAGCCAGTGCCAGTCGCTGTTCCAGTTGAGAAGCCCGTAGCTTACCCCGTGCACGTTCCTGTGGACAGGCCTTACCCCGTACACGTAGACAGACCTTACCCCGTACCTGTCAAGGTGTCCGTGCCTGAGCCCTACCCAGTATACAAACATGTCCCTGTTGAGGTAGAGAGGCCAGTGCCCGTACCAGTAAAAGTGCCTGTCGACAGGCCCTACCCCGTACACATTGAGAAGCACGTGCCAGTAGCCGTTGAGAAGCCCTACCCAGTGCCCGTCAAGGTGCCAGTACTGGTCAATGAACATGATTACGGCAGCAACTACGGCTACGGAGGCTCTTACTACGAACATTAGGTTAATTATTTAGTCTCATAGTTATCATCATTGTCACCAATATTTATATCTCGCCATCCACGGCCGGGACACAGCAAAATTTCTTTTGACTATTTATACTGTCCTTCTATGAGATATCATGTCATATAAGTGTGCAGACGGTACAGGTGCGTGTACGATGTGATGCAAAGGTTACCATTAATAGGTTAAGTCGACTGTAAAATACGAAATAAATAATAATAAGATAAATGAATGTGGTTTTATTTTTGTGATCCAAATACAATGTAATTTTCTGTGGAAGTACTTGTTTAGAACCAAAATTAAAGTTTTTAGGTTTTTAGGTTATAGTCGTAACCCATTAAATCAGACCTTTTATATGCATAGTTATCAATCTAACTATTCAATTTATATACAGATAAATAAAATTGAAGTGTCTGTTTGTAATGTCAAAATAACGGTTTTTTACTGAATGCATATGAAAGTATACGCGGGACTAATAAGAAAAAAAAAACTATTTTTAAAATTTTTGTCTGACTGTCTGTCTGTTTGTTCTGGCTAATCTCCGAAACGGCTGGACCGATTTTGACGGGCAGATAGCTAATGATATAAGAAGTAACTTAAACTACTTATTAAATGAAGAAAAAACTAATAAACAAAAAATTTACACCAACTTTAAATTAACTTATAAAGCAATTGTTTAAGGGTGGGTTTTTTGATAATTATGAGACTACCCTTAATGCATAAAGTATTCACTGTATAAAACCAAATAAAAAAAATCAATTCATAATAATCAGTGATAATTTAGATCTAATTTTTAACTTTTTTAATATTCATAGTTATTGAAAGGTTCTATTTCTTTTGGAACAGGAAACTGTTAAAGGTCGACATAACAGCAATTAACGTGGAAGTATGAATAAATGTCCACAATCGCCGGCCTTCACGCTGTCCGTTATAAATACTGTGCAGATACAAGGGGTACCTGTTAAGTATTGTAAAATAGATTAATAGATAAATAATTGCTACATCGTGGTACGTACTACTTGAACTATATACTAATGTACTGAGACATATCAAGGTACATATATATGGATATATTCTATCCATATGTACAGTAAATTTGAGTATCTATAAGTTTTTAGTTTGCCCTTTTTCAGGGTAAATACACATTTTTGCATACACTGAGTTTATGGTATAAAAAGTTTCATGAGTTATTTTAATCATTTATTATTGCTTTTATTGTATTGTTATTATTGTCTAATTATGTTATCAATTTAACATCTTTTTTGATATAATCATCTCATTGAATGATGAAGCCAGATGGCATTGTATTCTTCGCTGACTGATAGTAAAATCTAAAATTATTATATGTATTGACATATCAAGCGGTATTAGTAAAATTATACTATGTAATTAGAAGTTTCCAAAGGCACATAATAAGGCTTGGAAAAACTAGGACAGTTATTAGTTCCTAAGAAATAAATACTAAATAATATGCACAATTTTAAAATAAGTGGTAAATAAATATTACAGTGCGACTTAGTTTGAAATTGCTTAAAATTGATGCAGATCTATAGTTAGACGTAGTTAAAGTCAACGCACCGGATGAGAGATCAGGCAGGACCTATGGCTTAACGTGGACCAAGGTACGAGGGTGAAACATCACCAACGTCCCAATTCCAGACTATTACTGTATATTTCTTAGAAGAAAAACACAGTAACTAAACTTGGCCCGACTCGGGACACGAACTCAGGACCTCCAGATCTACAGCCGTACATGATAGCCACTACACTACCGATACAGTACATGATATAATATTAAAAGCACATACAAAGTCTGCATCGCTGACACAATCGAGGAATCACACTGTAATTAACGATTACCGTGATAAATGCACTTGCAACGCCTAAGTAGGGCGTAACGCAATGTAGTTAACTGTGGTTTCATATATATTTTAAGGCTTGCTTCCCAATACAAACTTTCATCCCCATTTTCACCGTTTTAATCGATGATTTCCGGGATAAAAAGTATCCTATGTCTTTTCCAGGATCTCAAAGTACCTTCTTACTAAATTTCGTCTAAATCGGTTCAGTAGATCCAGAGATTACCCCTACAACGTCACAAACACACAATTCACAAGCTTTACCTCTTTATTATATTAGTATAGATTGACAATAAATTAATTCAATTCTCTAGTTAATGGCTTCAAAGTTGGACACAGATTGTATACTTCGCCAATTTCACGAGGTTTTTAACTGTTATAGTAAGGATATAAACTATAGAAAAATCCTATAAAAACACTTTATCAAAGCTTCTAAATAATAAAAATATAAATATTTAGACACGATAGAATAACTATGTGTATATTTTTCAACTTTACATCCCCTTAAACCCACAATAGTGCTCAGAGTAACAATGCTTTATGTTTTCAAATGCTGACCTTAATAATGCATTAGACATATTTTTATAATGACATATGTATGTATGTCCACATCACCAGATCGTGGTAAATTTTTCAGTGTTTTTGTATAGCACATACAAACAAATATAGAGTCTAAAAGATATGGCTATTATATAATAAATTTTGCAATGTATTAGTTGTTTCTAGAAATAGTTCTTTCCTTTCAACATATTAACTTAAAAACGCCCTTCAAGCACATACTTAACCAAGACAAAGCATATTGTCTCATTGTTAAACAACTCACACGAACGTTATGCGGACAAAAAGTAATTAATTAAAAGATATGTAAAGGTTAAGTAAGAAGTTAAGTTAACTAAGATAAATAATTAGAATAGCTTATGAATGTTATATGCAGGTGTATGCGGTTATGTTAGTATGGTAAGATTTCACAGAGTATTGTCGCCATTTTTAATTATTTACTTGTTTGGTATATAAATAAATAAATGTGTTGGGACATTAACACACAGCACCATCTAGTTCCATGGTGGGCTACGAGGCTTGTGTTATGGATACCAGATAGTTGATACACTACAAATATATAAATTTAAATACATAAACATTATAAAAATAAACAGGAGTACAAACATTCGTGCTCATCACACAAATGCACTCTAGCGGGACTCGAGCCCGCGACCCTGGCACAGCAAGTAAGGTCACTAAAAACTGAGCCAAACGTGTCGTATAATTTCACAAAGCTAACCAAAGCTTAACAGTACGTTTTTTTTTATGGGACTAAGGGGGCAAACGGGCAGGAGGCTCACCTGATGGAAAGTGATCACCGCCGCCCATGGACATCTGCAACACCGTAGGGCTTGCAGATGCGTTGCCGGCCCTTAAGGAAGGAATACGCTCTCTTCTTGAAGGTGGCCAGGTCGTAGCGGTTCGGAAAGACCGCCGGCGATAGCTGGTTCCACAGAGTGGTTGTGCGGGGCAGAAAATGCCTTAAAAATCGCACTGTTGTGGAACGCTGGACATCGAGGTGGTGTGGATGGTACTTACGTCGTCTCAGTGCTTATTTACCCAAACGACCAATTTACCGAAAGAGTCTTTAATATAAAATTATGGACTTTTAAACGTCAAGTCTATTGGTATAAAATACGCATGTTAATTTACAAAATCCAAAGAATGTATTTTATCTATATAATTTGTATATATATAAATCTTAAAAATAAAGCTTTATTTTTAAAATAGAGGAAATACTCTATACTGTAAATTACAAGTATTGATGGTTTGAACAAATAAGTATTAAGCACTAAGGCGACAACTATCTGTCCTAGTACTATTACGTTATTTTTTTTCTCTGTTGTGGTTGTAGGATATCACTTAGACGAAGTCTGGTCTATTTTGCACGTCGCATGTTGAACTAGAGTAAGCCACCGAACCCTGCAGCTGTATAATGCTGCAGGATTTGCTTTGGGGTACATTCCATCATTTCATCTGGGCTTAGATAGTGTTTCTCTACATGAATAAAAATATTTTTTTATAATATGTGATTATTCTATACATATAATAAAATTGTAACTAAGCCGAATCTGTACATTAAGAAGATATTTTTTGGAAAATCTTATTGAAATTAATAATATTATTGATACAGAGGCCGAATCTATAGTTTTTAGAATTTTTGTCTGTCTGTCTGTCTGTCCGTTACCGCATCACAGAAAAACGACTGGAGGGGTTTTGATGAAATTTGGTATGGTGATAGCTGGTTATCCGGGTCAACATATAGGATACTTTTCACCGCGGGAAAATATCTCATTTTTGAGAAAAAATACAAAAATTGCAATAATGTAAGAGTATACTAATCTGTAAAACCTAAGAATTTGACAGAAAGACAGACAGACAGACAAAAATTCTAAAAACTATAGATTCGGACCTTGTATCGATAATAATGTGTATTTCAATTAGATTTTCCAATAATATTTAATGTACAGATTCGACTTTGTTACAATTTTATTATATGTATAGATACTCTTCTACTGACAAAGTTACGCCATCTATAATACGCGTGTAGAAACTAATTTTGACATACGACCATGTGTGTATTGCTATTGTTTACTTAATGCAGCCGGTCACCGACAGAGGTCTATGCATTAATTGTGATAAAAGAATAATAAAATTATTCTTATACTAGTGCCATCTCCTAGCCCTGCTCGGGTGCACCCCTACAAATACGATTTTTTTTCGACTTAATTCATATATACTGGTAGATTATAATTTTTGTAAAATGTTTATATATCATAGATCATAATTTTCGCAGATAATACCTCTTTTTATTGGTGAAAACAATATGAAAAAAGATGCAGTAGTTTCTGAGATTAGCATGAATGCTGTTGGAATCGATTTTGAGCTTTTTCCCTAGAAAGGATATTATTTCTAGTAAGTATGGTAAGCAATTGTTATGTCAAATTCAATAATTATAAACGTGAAAGTAACTCTGTCTGTTTGTTATCTTTTCACGGTTAAATTACATAAACAAATTTCGATGAAATTTTCAAGCAAAGATTAATATTTTATCCCTGCCCTGTACCACGCGAGTACCATAACAAAAAGGTGCCGGACAAAAAGCCGAGTCAAAACTTGAAAAAATATATTTATTATTTACTTGCGACATTTATACTTAATTCTAATCTATTAATGTAACTAAGTTACATCCTTTGTGACATTCCATCGCATAACCCATTTCATTGTAAAATTATTATATCAGACCATGATTTTATTTCTAAGTTAAAGTAGTATGAAGTGATAAACTGACATAACCATTTGCATTTATAACACATTTAAAAAGATAGAGTGATTAAGATCTTCCCAAGAGCAATCAAATTAACAAAACAACTCTTTTATATAGATAGTAAATTACACAATATATAATAAATAGTGTACAAATATGATCGACGCAGTAAATCGTGCTCCAGTAGCCTTTAAAGGTAATTAAATTTATTGAAGTGAAAACCGATTATCGATCATTTGAATATCACGCACTTTTAATATCAGATTTTAGATAGACGATGCTCTAGAATGGTGTTTTGGCCTATTTTTTTAATTACTTCGATAATTGATAAAAGGTAACTTGTGAGCATTTGGTGTGAAAATATATATATATACATATATATATATATATATATATATATATATATATATATATATATATATATATATATATATATATATATATATATATATATATATATGTATATATATAATTTTCACACCAAATACACACAAAGACCTAGTTACGTTTTAACGGTTAGTGTAGTATATTTCTCAGACATGATATATTTTCCTGCTGTAAAAAGTATTCTATATGTTGACCCGGGTAACCAGCTATCGTAATACCAAATTTCATCAAAATCTGTCCAGAAATCTTGTCTTGATGCGTTCCCAGACAGACAGACAAAAATTCCAAAAACTATAGATTTGGCCTCTGCATCGACAACACTGACTATTTTGATAAGATTTTCCAAAAAATATTTAAAGTGCAGATTCGACTCAGTTAAAATTTTATTATATGTATAGAAGAGCGTATTGGTAGAAGAGCTTGCAAGCGTTTAGTAAATGACGGTTGGTTTTGTTTTATCCTACTATAATATTAAAAGTTTGTGAGGATATATGAATGTATACATTCGTTATTCATTCACAAAAAAATACTAAACAAATTTTGATAAAACTTTACAGTATATATCAAATATATACTTATATATCAGAGTAACACATTGGATATATTTTATAAAGATATATTTAGTTATACATTATTATACTAAAACTAAAACGTTAGTATAATACAAATGCATAGAAACAACTGTTCCATGTGATTTGTTGGTGAGTCAATTGAAATTTTGACGACACGTTTGGCTCAGTTTGTAGTGACCCTGACTTGCTGTGCTGGCGGTCGCGGGTTCGAGACCCGCTGGAGGCATTCATTTGTGTGATGAGCACGAATGTTTGTACTCCAATCATGGGTGTTTATATTTATAATATGTATGTATTTAAAGTTATATATGTGTAGTGTATCAACTATCTGGTATCCATAACACAAGCCTCGTAGCTTACCATGGAACTAGATGGTGCTGTGTGTTAATGTCCCAACATATGTATTTATATTTATTATATTTAATGGTTCGAGTAAAATCCAAAAATAAAGCTCGAGCTACTTATGCTGTAAGCTCATAATAATGCGGAGGCCATGCTTAGTGCTAACTAAATAGAAACGCATGAAAATAAAGTAAGCAGTAGATAATCTACAAATTTTTTATGGTGAATTGCCTTGAGAATTTGGGAGAGTGTACTTAAAATATGTTTAGCGTCAAATAGACCTCTAATGTATATATAATAAATCATATTAGTTGCAGCTTTACCAAATAATTGTGTTACCACAGAAGATTAATGGTGGACGGCTTTTATGTTATGAAATTTAATAGATATATGTACATTAGTTGAAAATATGTATATATCTATTATAATATATATTGGAAATAATTTTTAACCTAATTCAAAATTAAGGAAGTACTTAATTCGATTATATTTTGTGTGTTACAGGATATCTTCCCGAACTGTGAATCTATTTTCAAAATTATTTTTTTATAAATCGATAGATTATATTATAAATATATTACTAATCTTATAAAAAGGATTTTTGTTAGTTTGTTTGTTTGTTTGTTTGTTTGTTTGTTTGTTTGTTTGTTTGTTTGTTTGTTTGTTACCGAACAAGCTCCGAAACTACTGAACTGAACCAATTAAGTCGCTAGTACTGTTAATAATTACGTAGTAACAAACTAGTGACAAATATAGCTGTAATAAAAACTACTTGTATATAATTATTCGTAAAATAAAAGTGTAATGAAGAAAATTGAGAGTAGCACGAAGGACGTTTTGCAATTATAGTCTCTAACTTATGTAAAGTTTCCAAGGGAAATTCTTATTAGAAACTAACGACGCGCCACTGCTTTGCTCGGTTTCACCCCTGACGTCAAACGCTTCACTATGTAGCTCACCGACTGTTAAAATCATGGGTTCCCTTTCTTTCATCCTATTTTCAATGTTTTATTTTTCCTACTATAGCCGTATATCTTTCTCCAATGTCCAATCTATGTTTTATAACAAATCTATTTCTATAACAAAATTCATTCAAACTGATTTAACGGTTTACACGTGAAAACGTAACAAATAATCGGACAGACAGATTTACTTTTGCATTTATAATATTGGGATAAATAACTCTTAGGCATAAGTATATATAATTCAAGTCAAGGAAAACTTAAAGTAACACATTTCTGTTATTACATAAAATGTATGACTGTAAAGACTTAACAGATTCGATTTCACACGTACCTCCATCTTCGCGGTTGAGCAAGAGAGGAATGTATTTTAGAACATTACATTAAAATATCTTACCTAACGTACGACATAAGAATAAAAATAAAACCAATAGATTATTCTGTTTTATTTTGTTTAGTTGGTATGTGATCATTCACGACTGCCTTTCACAGTCTGTTTCTAATGTACCTATGTACAAACGCATTTCATCAACACATTTTGATACAATTTATGCTAATGAATAGGTTATATTACAAACTAGCGACTTATATTCGGTTCGCTCGGGTGCGTCTCTAGGTACCCTAATTCAATTTCTAAAATAAAAGTAACCTATGTTACACCTTATAACATCAGCTATCTATGAGTGAAAGTTTTGTCAAAATCAGTTTAGCCGTTTCGGAGATTAGCCGGAACAAACAGACAGATAGACAAACAAAAATTTTAGAAGTTATGTTTTTCTTATAAGTACCGTATAATTTCTTATATACATTTATTTAAAAACTGTTATTTTGAAATTACAAACAAACACTTCGATTTTATTTATCTGTATAGATTATAGATTATTCATTACTGATTTTCTTCTATATTTCTATCTGTCTGTAAGATTTTAACGCTTAAACAACGGAACTGAAGATTTCAATGAAATTTTACAAGGACAAAGATTGTATCATGGGAACGGATATAGCCTACTTTTATCCTCGTTCACTTATCACGTGAGCGAAGTCACGGATAAACCTTATCCTATATGAAGTTATACTTGCTTGTTAATACACGGTACGTTTATAATGTACCTACCTACTATTGAAGAATTCGTCAGAACTTAGTAAGTAAAGTTTTGAGATATAACATATCTTATAACGAGTATCTATATTATAAGAAAATTCTAACACGGTCAGTTTTTTTGGAAGATTTTATAATATTTTTATGTTTTTTTTTAATTATATGACTAACATGTCAAGGACCGCCGAGCCACTGGCGGCTCGGTTAACAAAAAATTTCTTAGAAATTAACCGCGAGGTGTAATCCAAATCGAACAATCTACCTACTACATAAAAGAAATGCATATGAAAGCGAATCCAATAGCACGAACTAGTTTAGTATAAAAAACGTACTAAATTAAATATAAATAAGGAAAACAATATAAACTTTACATACAATTGATTTGAACCACGCAATCATCTCTATGGGGAATGACAAATTACCTGTAAAAGATAAAAGCTGAGATAAAATTAACGATACACAAAAATGATTTTAACAAACATGCAACGAGAACGTTTTGTTGATAGAAACAAAAACCTTTCATTATTTCAGTGGAGTAATATTTAAACTGGTTTGACGATCTAGATTGTATACCATCTTACTAGTATATACATTTCACTGTTGCATAATGACATTATCATGTAATTAAATTTATTTTTATATACATCGTTTTATATATCTTGTAGGATGATTTGATAATTCAAATTTTCACGAAAACCCTAGGGATTTTGCGAAAACACGGATAATTAGACGGTGGTCAAAATATTTCTCAATTTTTCTCTAACAGATCTCCCTACTAGAAGCCTATATATTATAAACGTAGGTTGAGAAGGTTAAAGGTGGGAGCTACGTCTTACTCGGAAGAACCATTTCTTTCTTTCTAGATTAGTTATGTTTGGTTAATGACAACAATGCACGAGCTAAGCGAGCATACCGCGACAGCGGCAGGCGTGTGCCATAAACTATTAGAACTAGAGCGACTCGTGATTTTGCAAAAACCCTATCTTTTTCCAGTAATGTTGGGACATTAACACACAGCGCCATCTAGTTCCATGGTAAGTTACGAGGCTTGTGTTCTGGATACCAGATAGTTGATACACTACACATATATAACTTTAAATACATACATATTATAAATATAAACATCCATGACTGGAGTACAAACATTCGTGCTCATCACACAGACGAATGCACCCAGCGGGACTCGAACCCGCGACCGCTGGCACAGCAAGTAAGGTCACTACCAACTGAGCCAAACGTGTCGTCAAATCAGTAAGATTCAGATATATTAATAATATTTTATTTTTATAGTAGCGCTAGGTCTAGATTAAGGTAATCTTGTTTGTGGATAAGTCGACGCTGTCACATAATGTCAAATAAAGACTTACTCAGCTCACCGTTACAAAATCTATATATTGTTAAAAATTAATTAGATAAAATGGCTCAAAAAATTTCATAACGCACATACAATGCAATGTCATAACTTTGCATCAAAATTAATTATTGCTTTATCTAATTAACATTTTTTGGCTAAATTTAGGGTTCCGTATCTTAAAAATACGTAAGTGACCATATTATATAGGATATATAATATGGTCGCTCTTGTGTATGTTTGTCTGTCAATCTTATTTTCTAAGAATTTACTGGAAATTTTTTTTTTTATTAGGTACATATAGTTTACCCGGTAGCCCAATGTTTAATCTGTGGTGTAGGTATATAAGTTAAAAGTCAAATTAAAAATTTTAAAGCTAAAGAAAAGAAGAATTAGTGCTAAAGTAAAATTATAAGTGCATGATTAAAGATATGAAAGAAAATGTACGATATTTTGCATTCATTTAGTTCGCTGAGGTTCAATTTTAATTTTACGTATACCTATAGAATAAGCTACCAAAGTTTCATCCTACTCGGATCAATATTTTAGGAACGCATAGAGAACTAATATACGAATATTAATTTGTATGTATAAAGATTTTAGTTTTGCTATTTTAAACTAGCGGCTGACCCTTGCTTCGCTCGGGTTCACCTCTAGAGAAACAGAAACAAATCTATTCCACGGGAACCGTATATTTTTCCGGGATAAAAAGTAGCATATGTATTATTCTGATGTGTGAGTTATATAATTCTAGAGTTTCATTAAAATCTAATTAATAGTTTTTGCATAAAAGTGTAACAAACATCCATGCATGTATTCATCCTTACAAACTTTCCGCATTTATGTATAATATTTGTAGTTTATGGGTTTTGGCGTCTCAAAAAATATACCTATAATACCCACAATGCCTTATAAGAAAATATCAAGGAACAAAAATAATAGCTAAAAACTTTGAACAAACAGTAATTAAAATTTTATTTATATAGTTATAACATAATTATCTTATTTTATTTCATCATTTTACAAACGACTATAATATTTTCAAATTATACGACTTTGAATGCAAATTGCATATTAAAAGTTATATTTGCAATCGGAACAAATCCATTATTTTAAATGTTATTACTGTTATAAACACCTCATATGGTTGTTTAAAATGTATGGGTGTAATGTAAAATACGCTCACTAAATTGGTGTGCGTTACCTTTTTTTTTTTTAAACATAATTTGACCACACAAATTTAGAACCAAAAAAGATTTTTCCATCATAATAATACTCTTCAAGTCTGTTATTAAATAAATAAATAAAAATGTTATATTAAAAAAAACCTTTCAGTTATAGTAAAAGCGATTAATGAAGTTTATTATGATTAAAATACATATCCTATGTCCTCCCTAGCATCACAAACTATCTTGTTACCAAATTTCATCCAAAGCGGTTCCGTAGATCCAGAGATTACCCCCTACAACGTCACAAACTCACAATTTCACAAACTTTACCTCTTTATAATATTAGTATAAATATATACATAGGCATGATGAGTTGTTATGGGTTGTATTTTAACGTGTTTTCTCGTGGGAATGATATAATCTCCCGGGTATAATGTAGCCTATGTCAATCTCCAGCCCTCCAACTATCTCTACACAATCACGCCAATCTGTCACTCTGTTTCGACGTGAAAGAAGGACAAACAAACAAACACACATTCGCATTTATAATATTAAGTATGAATTATACACTTAAAATATGAAATAGACTCCACAAAACATACTGAAATAAACTTCAAATGCGTCACCACTATGAGCTTGATTTGTACAAAAAGTTTGCACAAAAAGGCAGACATTACAATATGTTGTGAGTTATGACAACTATCATAACATAAACACCTATATTAGAGCAAAAACTCCTTTTTATTATTAAAATTATATTGTAATAGAATTCGTTCCAATATATCTATAATCAACTAGATGAGATATTGTATTATTCTATCTGCTCTTAATGATAGCGTATCTAAAGAACAGATGCAGTTATTGCTACATCTACATCATCTGTCCTTTAGAGATTCTAGGCCTATCTTTTGGGTGATAGGTAGCTGGTAGAAGTCTTTATTTATTAAAATGTATGCAAAATTAAATAAAAAAAAATTAATACTTATTAATTTAAAATAATTTTAAATGTTATTATTTTATTTTTAGTTGTAGTTTTTTTCTTGATTTTTTTATGGAACAATTTGTTTATTAAAAAAAAAACATAAAAAATATTTCCAATTGGCAAAAAAATATAATTTATGTTAATCTAAAAGAAATATTCATACAAATTATGTACCGCCTCTTTGTAAAAACTGTTATTGTTACTTTTCAACACGTGACTGTTCTAAAATTTTGTATACGAGTATATGACACAATTTTTTTTAATACCCTTCATCAGTTTACTTTTAATAAGAAAAAACGTGTGTGTGTACTTATTACGTAAGAAGTATACTTCTTTGGCGTAACAGAACAAAAGTAGCTGAAGATTTCATCCCGTATGTCACAACTCTCTGTTTGTAAAAAGAATGTAGCTAACTTCATCATGTCGCTTTGAGCAGTCATGTCGCTTTTTGGCTGTCAGTGTGCGCGTCCATCGTCCAAAATTTTACTCTCATCATTTTTTCCAAACTTGCCAAAAGAATTATGACTTCAATAATAAAAATATTTACGCCGCACCGGATTCAAACTTTTAATTTAATTTAAAGACAGACTAAGACGCAATTGCGTATATGTGATAATATAACATATTTCCCAAGGTTTTTAATATATGTATTGCAATCGTCAAGGTTATTAATTAGTACACCCACAAGAAAGAAGGTTGCTTTAAACGAGTTTGCGACATTTAGCCATCACTTTAAATATTTCAGTGTGTCATCATTTTTTTAATAACATCCATTTTTAAAATAAAAGCTCTGAGTGGCACTGGAAATCACAAAAAGCATATTTTTTATTTTCTACATTATACTATAAAGATGTAATTTTGTTTATTTACTGGTTACATTCAAAGACCTAATCTCTGAAATTATTGAACCAATTCTGATAATCCTCTTAGTGACTTATAACGCTGAGTATTAAGCTATATTTATCGACACATCACGTATTTGGAACCGCAGATGACAACTAGTCTATACATATAATAAAATTGTAACTAAGCCGAATCTGTACATTAAATATTTTTTGAAAATGTTTATTGAAATAGACAATACTATCTATACAGGGGCCGAATCTATATTTATTTTTAGATTTTTAGAATTTTTGTCTGTCTGTCTATCTGTGACCGCATCACGGAAAAACCATTGGAGGGATTTTGATAAAATTTGGTTTGGTAAGCTGGTTACCCGGATCAACATGTAGTAACTTTTTACTGCGGGAAAATATGTTATCTCTGAGAATCTATTTTAATACATGAAAACTTTTGAATGCGATTTGAACTTGTGAATCATGATAATGCATTTTGCTTATCTCCGTATTAAACTAAAAATCATATTATATTGCCTTGCTTTAGTATTATTAACTATATAATATCTAATAAAAAATAACTATATTATTATATAGCAAAACTTTTTAGATATTATATATCTATTATATATCTAAGAAAATGATGATAAAAATTAAGTCAACTTACCATGTTCTTATTTCGTCATTCGAAAAGAAAACGAAAAGACCTTCAGAGACCTAATGTGGTAAAAATATTAAGGTAAGGGCCTTGACAATTTGGAATAAGGAAATCAAATGTAATTATTTTAGAGCGCAACACTAAAATTCGAATATACAATTTCATACAATACAATGATTCCATCTCATATAATTACAGTAATCTCCGATTACACTTGTTGATTTGCCAATCTAATGATTTAAGATAAAAGTTGATAGCGACTTTAAAACTCATCAATCA
Organism: Brenthis hecate; assembly: GCA_951806755.1. Classification (NCBI taxonomy): domain Eukaryota; kingdom Metazoa; phylum Arthropoda; class Insecta; order Lepidoptera; family Nymphalidae; genus Brenthis; species Brenthis hecate. The sequence continues at coordinate 6,051,796 of OX638272.1, read as the reverse complement.
GTATGTTTGTATGTCACATTAAAACTGTTGTCCGATTGTGATAAAACTTTGGTCAATCATAATCGACACAACTGTGAAGAATTATATTCAGCCCTTTTTAACGTCCCACTGCTGGGCACGGGCGTTTCAATACGAGGGGGATCAGACCATAGTCCACCACGGGTTGGCGGACTTCACATTTTCCGAAAACTTACTAGGTTCTCTCAGACATGCAGGTTGTTGTTGATGTTTTCCTTCACCGTAAGACAAGTGGTAATTATGTTGGACATAATTCGCACATGAAAATATCAGAGGTGCGAGACCCGGGATTTGAACCGCTTCACTCGGTTTCCCAAGTGAGCACATTACCACTATGTATATAGGACCTCTACGTACACGTTGTATATGGGAGTGTGAGTGGTATCGCCAAATTAAAGATTTATATTTTAAAGTAATTTTAGTACGTATATGTATGTGTTACTATGAACATAGGCAAAGCTGGGTGATCTTGTAGTATTTTGTATACATTTTTCAAGATACAGTATGGAGAAAGAGATTGATTGCTTCTGCCTGTCACTTAAGGCAGAGCTACGGGCGACTGTCCGTTTTGCTCCACATACGCTGTACTTAGTGGAGACATTACAAAATATACGCATTTTTTGCAATACTTATTAAAATTACTCGAAGTCACTTATAACTAATCTTTATTATATATATATATATATATATATATATATATATATATATATATATATATATATATATATATATATATATATATATATATATATATAGTGGTTTGATAATGTTTGATTTGAGAGTATTTGTTTGATCTGCTACAAGTCTATAACGTGCTACTGACATTCCCTAGCTTCCTCCTACGACAGGCGAGACCTTTGGCAGCTTGACAAGTGTTTTGAAAGCTGTGGATGATCTTACAAACAGAAAGAATCACATTTATACTTAAATATTAATTAATTTGAAAGTAATACAGTTTGTGTTTTTGTTACCTTTCACGTTTAAACCGCTAAATAGATTTTTATGCAATTTGGTACTTTCGAGTTGGAAGTATGTAAATTGTCTTTTATTGCTATCCCGCTTACCTTGTGAACAAAGCCGTGGACAAGACTAATTTTGGATATTTCTAACTTTAAAAATCACGAACTTCTATACAAGCTTTCATCAACTTTAAGGGATTAATTTTCCAAAACCCTTCCTTAGGGCTCATTTGTGTAAAGAAAGAACTCTTGTGCAACACTTTTGCTTCTAAATCCATTAGTTTAGTCACCATCCACTAATCATATGTTATCTATAAGTGAGTCATTGAAAGAATTTCAGATTTTTATTACGTAGATATATAGAAAGCTGTAATTGTTAAACATCTCTAAACTGTACAATGTTAATTGATATTTTACCTTTCTTACTGCAATCGATATTGAGTTGGAAGGTCCACCAGACAGACGGTCATACCGCAACGATTAATTTTCAAATTATTAGATCATATGACCAATTTAAATTTTAAACCACACAAGCTTATAAACTATAGATAAAACTCACATGTTATTTACATGTATGTTAGTATGTAATATTTTCCTACATATTTAAGCCATAAATTTCAAATTCTGTAAAAAATGCTTACGAAAGAGAGGTATGTTTTTAAATGAATAGTTTTTTTTTTCAGATTTAAAAGTAAGCGTTATTAACATTGTAATTATAAGTATTGAATTAATTAGCATGATTTTTATAACATTTTGTTTAAAACTAAACATCCATAGAAATATTATAAATGTAAAAGTGTGTTTGTTTGTTTGTTTGTTTGTTTGTTTGTTTGTTTGTTTGTTTGTTTGTTTGTTTGTTTGTTTATTTGTTTGTTTGTTTGTCCTTTTTTCACGTCGAAACGGAGTGACGGATTGATGTGATTTTGTGGAGATAGTATGAGGGCTGGAGAGTGACATAGGTTACTTTTTACCGGGAGATTATCCCATCCACGGGAAAACACGTTATAATACAATCCAAAAAAATATTAATGATCAGAATTACTTGAAACTTGGTATTGCTCTTCAATACAGTTAAATAGATACGTTTTAAATAAAACTATATTTTCGGATTTTTTCGCGGATTAATATTGATTTTTGGTTTCAGAAAATAAATCCGCGAAAAAATCCGAAAAGATAGTTTTATTTAAAATGTCAAATATTTGCGTAAATCTACGAAAGTATTAAATAAATCCGTTGTTTTAGCATTTTTCGTAAGTAAAATAGGGGATGAGTTTTAGCGCGAGCAAAACCGCGGGTTCTGCTAGTATGTTATAATGGTAAATTTAACCTTTACAAACAATAAAAATCCTATAGAAATTGAACGTGTTGGAAACTGTTGTATAATTCGAAAGTATAAAAATGATAAAAATTTGTCAACTCTAAGTCATATTCATATCCATATTATACTTAGTATTATAAATATGAAAGTGTGTGTGTTTGTTTGGTTGTTTGTCCTTCTTTCATGTAGAAATAGAGAGACGAATTAGTGTGATTTTTTCTGTGAAGATAATTGAAGGGCTGGAGAGTGACATAGGCTACTTTTTACCGCGGGCGATTATCTCATTCCCACGAGAAAACACGTTATATTAAACCCACAACAACTCGTCACACCTATGTATATATATAATATATAGTCCATCTATTCCATACTAATTATTAAAACGTAACTACGAACGGACGGACAAACCCGAGCGAAGTGAGGGTGAATCGCTAGTATATAATATAAATAATGTATAGATACGATAATTCTTCGGTACGCGAATGAAAGATTCGCACTTGAGCAATTTGTTTTACGCTTCAAGCAAAGGAGTAGAAAGTAATCGTCTACACACAATCTACTAAATGCATCTTATTCATATTTGGCTTAACGGATTTAATTAATATAGTAAGTTATTTTAAGTAAATGCAATTAAATTAACATATAAATTAAAATTGAGTTTGTATAATACTTTCTTATATCTGGGGATAAAATTTTAATTATTTTTTTAATTTTAACAATTTTTTCTAATTTTTTCGTTAATAACACAATAATGACAATTGTAATATTTAATACCTTAATCTCTCGTTACCATGTTTCTGTAAAGCACCTGAAATACTGGGGTTCAAAAATCTAAATAATCCCCAAACAAACTGACTTCGTAGTAAGGGAGTGGTAGCTCAGTGGTAACGCGCTAGCTTGGGAAACCGAGTGAAGCGAGTTCAAATCCAGGGTCTCGCACTCTGACACATTCATTGCGAACATCTCTGACATTTTCACATGCGAATCATTTCCAACATGATTACCACTTACTTGTCTTAACGGTGAAAGAAAACATAGTGAGGAAACCTGCGTGTGTGAGAGAACCTAGCAAGTTTTCAAAAGACATGTGAAGTCCGCCAACCCGTACTTGGCCATCGTGGTTGACTATGACCTGATTCCCCTCGTACTGAAGGGAGGCCCGTACCCAGCAGTGGGACGTTAAAAAGGGCAGAATACAGTTAAGCACTCAAGATATTACACACAGTACAGTACATAAAGCCGCAAAAGTTTTATAAGTAATATATTTTATTTGGATAGCGAGTAAAATAGTAAACAAGGCTAATCTTAATGCAACATATAATATATATATATATATATATATATAATATATATATATATATATATATATATATATATATATATATATATTAATACAAAATACCTTTCATTGTTTCAAATGGATGAAGGATGATCTTACCTCGGATCTTCGACTAATTAATTTATATTACACAACTCTACACATACATAAAAAGTGAAAAAATGCATTTAACATGGCTATATATGGATCGTTACCTTCGAAGGTTTCTAGGTTTGTATTAGACAGTAAAAAAATCCATCATGGAGAGATATCGAGTTATATCAAAATGAAGTTTGTTGAACAATGAAGTTTGTTTGTTTGTTTTTTTATATTTTATTTTTTATTTTTATAATTTGTTATTATATAAAACCACCCAATTATTTAGCATAGAGTCACTTGAAATCGTAAAGTAATTGCTTTTGGTAAATACAAAAACTGCAATGTAAGAGTATACTAATACAAAAAAACCTAAGAATTTGGTTTTTGGTCATCTGAACGCGGGCGGAGCCGCGGGCAATGCTAGTGTCTATTTATAATATGATAAGCAACTATAAAAGACACCTAGGGACTTATCTGAGCTAAGTGAAGCTAAGTCGCTAGTACTTGGATACAACTTAAAGTTCTAGATTATGTGCTTGTTTATAAAGTGGAACTCTTTGCTTAGTAAGAATTCTGTAGTTCGATCTTCGAAAACGACTTCAAAATTACTATCATTAAGTTATTATTTTACTCTAATTTTTTTTTGTTACTTATGTTCCACTATGGGTACCATGAGGATAACCTATCTATACTAATATTATAAAGAGGCAGAATTAGATATATAACTACCCTCAATGATGATGATGATGTTCTCCTGACCGATCCCGGCCACGGCGCGGCGGCCAATCTCATTGAGACTAGCCAACTGCGCAGGAGATATTATAGTACACAAGTGTACGCGCAGACACAACGTGCACTCTCTATTCCTGTCACTGTCATACTCTGGTGAGACGACTGCTCGACACGACAGTGAGGGTTAAGGCACAGGACCAACGGCTTTACGTGCTCTCCGAGGCACGGGGGTGGAACACCGCCAACTTCCCAACTCCGGGCTGTTTTTGAGGCTTACCATACAGAAAGACTCAATAACTAAACTTGGCCAGACCCGGGGCTCGAACCCAGGACCTCCGGGCAGCCGTACATACTAGCCACTACACCACCGAGGCACCACCCTCTATAAACGGGCTATGTAATGCAAAATGAATTTTTCAAATCGAATCACTAGTTCCCGAGATTAGCGCATTCAAATCAACTCAACTCTACCTCTTTATAATATTAGTATAAATATATACTCGTAGATAGAGACGAACTCGAGCGAAGTGAGGGCGAGACGCTAATTTATTAAAAGAAGGAATCCTGAAAATGGTCTGCTCTAAACTATACACTAAAAACCCAAAATAATTAGCTTCTATTATTGAAGTCAATTAAAAATGTTACATAATTAATTGATATTAAATATAAGCTACTGCAAGCAAATCATACAGCGTGTAGAATATTACGTAGTCGCCAACCAATATAAAAGGCCTCCGCTTTCTATAAGAGCACGATGCATTGTTAGTTTAGTAATAACTTTTTAATTTTACAGATCATGAGGTCCCAGATTTGAATCTCGGGTCAAACAAAAGGTTTACATATTAGTATACACTTACAATGCAGTTTTTGTGTTTTTGTATTTTTTCTCAGAAATGAGATATTTTCCCGTGGTAAAAAGTAGCCTATATGTTGTGCCGGATTACCAGCCACATTATACCAAATTTCATCAAAATCTGTCCAGTGGTTTTCTCGTGATGCGGTAACAGACGGACAGACAGGCAGACAGATAGACAGACAAAAATTCTAAAAACTATAGATTCGGACTCTGTATCGATAATAATGTCTATTTCAATTAGATTTCCCAAAAAATATTTAATGTACAAATTTGACTTAGAATTTTATTATATGTATAGATGGCACACCTTGGGAATGAAATGATCCCCTCCAGGCTACTTCAACTAGATTGAAATATTGTAAATTGTAATGTTACTTTAAAAAAGATAACAAGTTAATATTAGTCCCGCTGAGTTTCTTTCGCCAGTTTTTCTCAGGTCTGAGGCTTCTTCTTTCCGAACTGGTAGTAGGCTCATGACGTTCAGTTAAAAAATTGTAATAATATTTTAATGCTGAATAAAATATTTTGAATTTTAATTTTTTTTCAATTTTGACTGCATAAAAGCTAACTAAAAAAATGTACACAAGTTGACGAAGGAATATGTGTATGTAGTATTATGCAGTCGGAGACATACACATCTACAACTCACGGCAAGGATGAAACGATGCAGCAAGGATGAAAATAATTTTTTTTTACAGCTCTTTAGTTTTTACCAATTAGACATTTAAAGTAATATTTTGCAATTTCTTATCCTAAATTACTTTTGAACATATTATAAGTTGTATATGTTTTTGTGATCGTCTTTTAAAAAACATATTAGTTTGGAAGAATTTTTTTTTCAAAAGCACAATTTGACGCCTGAAATCCTCCATTTTAATTTTTTACTATTTTTATATACCTAGCTTATAACATTCGCGTTATCAATACAAACATAACGACGTATGAATCATCAAAATTGGCGCACGCGTTTGGTTTCTAGAATGCCATATAGGAACAAACAAACATACATACACACATACATAAACTGATAAACAGATTACCCTCATTTATGTCGCGCAGTCGGATAAAAGTAAGACTGAGCTCCCCCAGAAGAGTAAGACTAACAAAATGTTTTATCAAAATAAATTAAACCGTTTAACACGTCCATGACCGTATGACAGATGAAATGCGACCACAGGCGGCATTAGCATTATGCAGATTAATTATAATTAACTGTTACGATTTCGTAGGTTCACACCTCCATAATAAGTGAAGTAAACTAGTAAGCTTTTAGCCGTTGCCAAATATTTAAGATTGTTTGTTAACTTTAATTTTGCATTTTGGGCAATTATAGTTTTATATTAAAACTAGCAGAATCTGCGACTTCGCTCGCGCTAAAACTATAAAAACTAACTTTAAGTAGGTATGTTTCATACAAATTTTCATCCCCTATTTTACCCCGCTATGGAATTAATTTCGAATAATGCTAAACACGTATTTATTTAATTGTATTAAAGAGCATTAATACTAAGTTTCAAGTAATTCTGATCATAAATATTTTTTTTACGTTATATTATAACTCCCGCGGTAAAAAGTAGCCTATGTCATTCTCCAGCCCCCCAGCCCCCCTCCCCCAAACAACCCCAACTATCCCCAAACAAAAAACCACGCCAATCCGTCACTCTGCTTTGACGTGCAAGAAGGACAAACAAACAAAAAAACAAACAAACACACTTATAATATTAATAAGATTATATGTATTACTGGAAATTAAAATTTGACGTTCATCGGAAGATAATGTGGTTTATAGAGCATAATCTTGTTGAATTATAATTTTAAATTCGTTTTTAACAATTTTTCAAGTCCATGACCTAAATTAAGTTTTGCCGTCAGATCTCATGTAGATGTTTTATCCGCCAGAGTGACGTATAGAGCTCAGTCTAATAATAAATCACAGTTATACATACAGCGTAGTGTAATAAAAAAACTAATATATACAGTCGTCAAACGAAGGCGTCTGTCTAGACAGGGCATTTGTGCGGGTCTACTGGGTGACGTGAGCACTTCCGGTTGTCATACAAACTTTTATATAAAAGTCGGAAGAGGGCTTTACGGTTGACAATATTTTCATCTTATTAATATGTTAAAAGAAACTATTTGTCGAGCTACAGTAACTATGATTTATTATTAGCTAGCGGCTCACCCTCGCTTCGCTCAGGTTCGCCTCTAGAAAAACAAGAACAAATCTATCCCACGGGAACCGTACATTTTCTCGGGATAAAAAGTGGTCTATGTATTATTCTGATGTATGAGCTATATTATTGTAAAGCTTCATCAAAATCAATTCAATAGTTTTTGCGTGAAAGAGTGGCAAACATACATCCATACTCACAAACTTTCACATTTATAATATTAGTATAGATAATACAAATAATATCTATTTATTTTATGTGAACAATGTTTTTATGTTCTCCATTTTGCTTTAACATATAACAAGATGGCACTATAGCGCTTTAACTTCTAAACCTGTCGCCATGAATATTATTAAGCTGGAAGGAACAAATGTATTTTTATATAATCTGGAGATGGGCGTTAATGACTACGACACAGTTTTAATTAATGTAGTAATTATCGAACATTATTTTATAAATGTAAATATTTAAAACGTGTCCAATAAAGATCTTTATTTTATTTTATTTATTTTTGTAACAATTCTTATATTAGGATGGATTTCGTTTCCAGTGCATCATCCAGTGAGTCCCACTTACCTACCTTTATATAAGTAATAAACCTGGATGCAAATGACATGCCTAACTGCAGTTGCCAGCGATAAAACAATATACAAAAAAAATAGTATGGACTAAATAGATCAACTAATTTTTACAACATTAATCTTGCACTATTCCCAAAATTTAATATGAATATTACAAACTAAATAGCATTTGTTTTAAATCAATTAAACTTTATAGCCAATAAATACCATATAAGATATACATAAGAATATAACTACTTAATAAACACATTATTTTTATTAATAATTACTCTTATTTGAATGTAATGGACGTATTTGAATTAAACAATGAATTTCGTAAACGCTACTATTCTATTCGATTGTTCAAGGCCTCCTTTGTTCTATTGGATACTTGCTACATGTAGGTACTTAAAGAGGTTGTGTAGTGTATTACAGTATAGATTTTTTGTATACTAAGATCTTATATTTGTATTTTACCATTCGTGGTATATAGAAAAGAGGTGGGTAAGTCTATCTGTCTAACAAAATTATCTGAAAACATTGCAATAATAAGATATTTTTAGTTTAACTGAGCGCGTCCCACCACATTACACTCTGTTAAAAATGATTTTCTAAGTGTCATAAAATTGTAATTACTGCATTTTTAGTAGATATTATTTTATTGTAGAATATTTTTTTCCTGCACTTTGACTGATGTTTTAAAATATATAAAAAAAACATATTTTTTCACATTAAATCAAATGAAAATCAAATTAAGAGCGGTGGTTAAATAGATATCACTACATATTATAAAACAAAGTCCTCCGCCGCGTCTGTCTGTCTGTCTGTCTGTTCGCGATAAACTCAAAAACTACTGCACCGATTTTCAGATTGTTTTCACCAATGGATAGAGCCATTCTTGAAGAAGGTTATAGTATATAATTTTTTAAGTTTTTGTATAAATTAGCTAAAATATAACGATATTTGTTGGAGGTGTCGAAAAAAAAAATAAGCCGTTTGGGAGCTTTCAACGAAAACGCTGCCTAAACCCTTTGAGATATAACAAAATAATGTATGGTGGCATATGTCTATCTCTTAAGGATAAAATACCATATCCATTTTAATTTAAAACCTACCTTTTCTTTAAACGTAATTTAAAATAAAATAAAAGTATAGTGTTAAGTTGAAAGAAAGAAAGTAGAACAACATAAGGCTTCAATTCAATATTTCCCCTAAGTTTTCTTGGACACTTGAAATTAATTGCACAAAACAACACGTAGAAATTATATACAAATATACAAGATAAATTATTCATCATATTTTTGAAACAAACAATACTCAAGAGTTTAATGCATTTTTAATTCTTCTAAAATTTGGATGTTTTGAATTTTTTTATTGCATATTGTAATTACCCATTCACTGCTGCCGTAATTTTTATTAACATAAGATAACTTATACAACGAACACGCTCTATATATTATGCGTGCAATAAAATTTTGTAGTGCTTATTCGTTGCACGTTGAAGAGCTAGATGAGAAAAAATCTAATCTTTTTTTGTAATCATCTTAGAATTTCTGTTACTGGTAATATTTTAGGAGGATCATGTAGACAAAATGTACATCATGTCTACAAGTATATCAGATTATTATTATAAACTAGTGGCTCACCCTCGCTTCGCTTCGGATTCGACCCTAGACAAAAAAGAATCTATCCCACGGGAACCGTACATTTCTCCGGGATGATATATAGGCTTATAGCCTTCCTTAACAAACGGGCTATCTAATGCAAAAGCAATTTTTCAAATCGCATTAGTAGTTCCTGAGATTAGAGCTTTCAAACAGACAGAGAAACAAAGAAAGAAACAAACGAACAAACAAACAAAAAAAAACAAACAAACAAACAAACAAACAAACAAAGAAACAAACAAACAAACAAACAAACAAACAAACAAACAAACAAACAAACAAACAAACAAACAAACAAACAAACAAACAAACAAACAAACAAACAAACAAACAAACAAACAAACAAACAAACAAACACAGCCTCTTTATAATGTTAGTATAGATGAGAAAGTTTGGTTGTATGTGTATTCATTACTCTTTCACAGTAAATGAAATTACACAGATAGACTATGACCTGGAGTAGCACATATACTATTGTTAGGTAATTAAGGATGCACCCGGGCGAGGCGAGGATAATTATCTGGTTATTCATATATATGAAACAACATTAATTATGAAACAAATATTTGATTACATTTAAGCAAAATTATTTCTTTAGATTACATAATATGTATATATGTGTGTATAATATTATATACATAAAAATCGATGTATGTGCATATTTTTGTTCCCTATGGACTCCAAAACGGTTAGAACGACTTTGATGAAATTTTTCGGAAATCTTCAGATTAGCCCAACGTTTGATTGTATGAAGTTTGATAGCGATCACAGAAGTATAAACGCGAGCGAAGCCGCGGGTAATGCTAATATTATTATAATAACTGTAAGTTGTCGTCTTTTGACACTGCATAACAACTTACAATGTATGTATGTAAATACTGGGTTAACCACACAACGCATATATTCTGCTTCCAAGTGCTTTCTTAACTTATTCAGCCACAATTGTACGGTACGGTTTTGTAAATATGCGCGTATTTACAGGTTCGATTCCTGTACATGCACACATACTTACTTTTTACTATATATATATATATATATATATATATATATATATATATATATATATATATATATATATATTATATATATATAAAAAACAAAGCGACTGCGCAAAAGCGAACTAAAAGGATGAGAACAAGTTAACGAAATAACATAGTAATATGTAGTCGGAAACTTATATACGAATATTTTCTTTGCTGCAAGGCTTACTACGTATATTTCTGTCTCCGACTGCATAATACGTACTTATAAGTATAAATCATTAAAATCGCTTAAGCCGTTTAGTAATTACGAGTAAACATAGTATCTGATATACATACATATGAGTATATACATACAAACATACATACAAATATAGTTAGTTAAACACATAACCTTCCTTTGGATTTCGCCACAGTTGGGCAGTTGTTTAACTTATAATTAACTAGCTTGCTTCCCAATACAAAATTTAATCCCCATTTACTCCTCCTTAAAGGATGATTTCTGGAATAAAAAGTATTCCATGTCCTTCAAAGGGTCTCGACTATCTTCTTACCAAATTTCATCTAAATCGGTTCAGTACTTACAGAGATTACCCCCTACAACGTCACAAACTTAAAAAACTAACTTCTTTATAATATTCTATTAGTATAAACTATTATTTCCATGCATTTTTTTCAATTATATCGATTTTAGAATGTGGTATAAGCTCTTTAATTCTTAGCATTGATCACTTATTTTATTTATATGCTTGTAAAGTAAGACTGTATGAAAAAATGTGCCATTTCCGATAATTAGGATCGGTTTCCATATATTTTCGCTTTTTTGCTTTTTGGCCGGTTATTGGTAAAGTGACTATGATCATAGTTATAAAAGCTCATTAGAAGTCATTCATTTGTTAAGTAACTCGGAAAAATCTCGGGTGTCAGTTATTTTTGACAACAAATTGACCAGAGTATCTTAAACATGATCGATTTCCAATACAAAATACGACAGGACTACCAACATAAGTTTTTAAAATTGAATAAAAATGTTAAAAAATAAAATAAACTTGAGTAGCATGTTATAATACGCCTTTAATAAATATGTTTAAACTATAATTATTATATAAATTAAAGTTGATTTCTTCCGTCCGTGCATTAATTACAACAATAAAATTAATTTTAAATTTCTCTATAATTAAAGTAATTATGTAATAAGTTAAAAATAACGTACACAATCGTTTTTATACGAACGTTAATATTACAAAACGCTAATAATTAATTTCAATTTTTATCATATAGCTTAGAAATAGTGGACAAGAAAAAAACTAATGCGGCCTTCCAGATTAAACAATGAAAGTTTCAAGTATACACACAATAAAAGAGGAAAGGTTTTTATTGTTTGTAACGAATAAGCTCCAAAAATACTTGACTATATAAATTTGGTAAGAAGATAATTCGAGATCATGAGAAGGATATACTCGTAGGAGTTTTTATCCCGGAAATCTTCCCTTAAGTGGTTGAAAATGGGGATGGAAGCTTGTATGCGGAATCCACCTAGGGACGAACCCGGGGGAAGCGAGGGAGAGTCGCTAGTACACTATAAATTATTGTATTAAGCTATATTTTTAATCTTGGTTTTCTTTAAAATTTTAAAATGTTCTCATTTCTGCTATATACATATGTACGTCTCTACATTTAATTATATATAGATCAACATGATAATGATAACTTTTATATGTTCTATAGAACGACAAGATGTAGAGTCTCTGAGAATAAACAATCCCATTACGTTTGCGTTATCGTAACACACCGGAAACTATGTACTCGCACATCCTAAATTGCAACATTAGCGCTTATTCATAGCTAATAATCGGATAAATCTAATTAATTTTCGCATGCTTCTAATCAATCCATATTAATATCAAATGTCGATTATATTTCATAATTTTGATCAATTTAGTCCATGATCGTTTTAAATATGTAGAATAGTATTTTATACCAAATACTAGTGACTTACTCACGCTTCGCTCGGATGCGTCCCTTGGTACGTTTTTTAAAGTTATATAGATAACTAGCATTGCCCGCGGCTCCGCCCGCGTTCAGATGACTAAAAACCAAATTCTTAAGTTTTACATATTAGTATACTCTTACAATGCAGTTTTTGTATTATTTCTCAGAAATGAGATATTTTCCCGTGATAAAAAGTATTCTATAAGTTGACCCGGATAACCAGCTATCATCATTCCAAATTTCATGAAAATTTGTCCAGTGGTTTTCTCGTGATGCGGTAACAGAGAGACAGACTTCTAAAAACTATAGATTCGGACTCTGTATCGATAATAATGTCCATTTCAATTAGATTTTCCAAAAAATATTTAATGTACAGATTCGACTTAGTTACAATTTTATTAATTATATGTTAAGAAAATAGTAATTGTGAACATCCCTATCCGTCAACAAACGCGGGTACACCGGCGTGTCAGTTAACAATTAAATTCTTAGAAATTTACCTGGACGAGTTACAGAGACAGACACATGTTATTGCGGACTTTTTTGTAGGTCTTTTTAAGACCTACAAGTTTCTAGTAAATTGTTTTATTGTATTTTCAACCGACTTCAAAAAGGAGGAGGTTCTCAATTCGACTGTATGTTTTTTTTTTTTTTTTTATGTTTGTTACCTCAGAACTCCGTCATTTATTAACCGATTTGGACAATATTTGTTTTGTTTGAAAGGGTATACTTCCAGATTGGTCCCATTTAAATTTCAAAAAAAAATACCACCCCTAAGGGTGGAAAAACAACTAATGATGAATTTAACCTACTTCTAATTGTCATATTGACTTGAAACTTTGCAAGTATTTCTATTTCCGTTGATAGTACAATGGTTCGGTGTTGTTGACCTGATCTGATGGCAGGGCCAGAAGGTGGATAGGTGGAACTCTTCAACGGCTAATAGTAGATACTTTGAGTTTGGGCTTATTTTGTTTGATTTGACAAGCCTAACACGTTAGAATCCTTACTTTGCTACTACTGTCTACACTAAAAAGGGAAAAATAAAAACTTTTTAACAAAAAAATAAAAACCGACTTCAAACAAAAGCACTAAAAAGTAAGAAATTACTGATTGGTAGTTTTCATTTACTATACATACCTAATCAAATATTTTCGAAGTCGGTGTGCTTTGGCTAAGTAATTAAAGCCTACCTATTAAATACATACCTAATCAAATATTTTCGAAATCGGTGCCAGCCCATACAAAGCAAAGCATACCGACTTCGAAAATATTTGATTAGGTATGTATAGTAAATGAAAACTACCAATCAGTTATTTTTTACTTTTTAGTGCTTTTGTTTGAAGTCGGTTTTTATTTTTTTGTTAAAAAGTTTTTATCAAACGTTTAGTCAGCGTTAGCCACGTAAACGTATAAAAACAGATTTATTGACAATACACTATCTACGTTCAGTCATTTTGTACAAAATATTTACGAATTATCCTCATTTATCGCTCTTTCTATTAGTGAAAACTATCAAAATTAGTTGCGTGGTTTAAAACAAGTAAGCGGAGAAACAGACGGACGCAAAAAAAACTATTGTTTTATACTATGTATATATGTATTTTTTAACTGCCTCGGTGGTGTAGTGGCTAGCATGTACGGCTGCACACCCAAAGGTCCTGGGTTCGAGTCCCGGGTCGGGCCAAGTTTAGTTATTGAGTCTTTCTGTATAGTAAGTCTCAGTAACAGCCCGGAGCTAGGAAGTTGGCGGTATTTCACCCCCGTGCCTCGGAGAGCACGTAAAGCCGTCGGTCTTGCGCCTTAACTCTCACTGGTCGTGTCGAGCAGTCGTCCCACCGGAGTATGAGAGTGACAGGAATAGAAAGTGCACTTGTGTCTGCGCGTACACTTGAGCACTATAATATCTCCTGCGCAGTTGGCTAATCTCAATGAGATTAGCCGCCGTAGCCGGAATCAGCTAGGAGAACATCATCATATGTATTTTAGAGATTACTTAATTGGGTACTATGTAATTCTGAGTCATGGTTATTTTATTTTGTAATTCAACTAGCGATGTACCATTGCTTTGCACATGTCAGTCTCTAGGTACCTGACAGTAGCCTATGTGTTATTGTAGCTCAATTTCGATCCTAATTTATTAATCAAAAGCAATATGTTATACAATAAACATCTGTCGTGATGCTTAGAATACCAAACATTTGTGTAATTTTTGGAAGAGATTGTTCACATCTCATCTGTATATCATAAGCACTCAAGTAAATAATAAGCCTAATTATTTATCATTTATCTTTCATCTCCTCTGTACATTTATAATGACTTGCCATGACTATCTGATATTTTTAACGGTCAGATCAAATCAAGTGGCTATAAATGAATATGATTTATTATTATTATTATTTTAAACCGCGTATTCCTGTGCAATTATTATTATTTTAATTTCAATCCGTAAAGTGGTGGAAATTGTGACAAACATTACAACTTTTATTATTTTAATATTAATAATTAAATATAATAATTTCCTCTGTTTTGGGTTTTGTTGAATTTGTTTTTATGTACGAGTATGTAACGGGATTACTTAAGCTATGTTAATTAATTTTATTATAAATATATATTTATATATATATATATTAATGATTGAATATTAGTATTAATTATGTCAACACATAATAAAATAATAGTATATAGCATTTTTTAAAATCCAATCTGTAAAAAAATAAATAAAGTAATATTTTCTAAGGATTCAAATTAAATGAAAACAAGTGAAGCCAAGGTATATCACTATCTATTAATAAGAACCGTTTGATAACTGTTTAGAGTTACATTAAATTGAATGCAGACGATTACATGGGTGAGGTATTTGATAAATTCTGCTTGCATAATAATTACCCGATTTCACCTTGTAGATATGTAAGCTATTCTATAGGAAGAGAGGTGATGTTACATAGCTATTAATAAATATGTCATACCAAGGATATTTCTGATGATAAGTGGAAGGTTGTAAAAGATATGAATATGTTGCATTAGATATAGATGTAGATCTTGCTGTGACTTTGCCTCAGATTATTAATATACTAGCGACTCACCCTCGCTTCGCTCGGGTTCGTCCTTAGGGTATGTATACAACTTCCCTATTTGAATCGGATATTATTAAATTTTTCATTGGTTTCTCATTTTTTTTTGTGGGACCCTATTTAATTTCTATAATAAAAGTAACCTAAGTTACTCCTTATTACATCAGCTATCTGCCAGTGAAAGTCCCGTCAAAATCGGTCCAGCCATTTCAGAGATTAGCCAGAACAAACAGACAGACATACAGACACATAAAAATTGTAAAAAATGTTGTTTTTGTATATGTACCGTGTATACATCCATATGCATTTAGTAAAAAGCTGTTATTTTGACATTACAAACAGACATTTCAATTTTATTTATCTGTATAGATGATTTTAGTTTTAGAGTTTATTTTGTGATAAAAATGTAAAGGTTAATTTTATAAAATTAGCATTTTAATTTATCTATAATGATAACAAAGTCCTGAAAGTCATATATTTATAATACATAAATGTATGTATTTAAAATTATATATGTATAGGATATCAACTATCAGGTATTTATAACATAGGCCTCGTAGCTTACCATGGAACTAGATGGTGCTGTGCGTTAATGTCCCAACATATTATTTATTTATAATAGCGAAGTCCCGAAAGGTTATATGTAGATTACAGTCCACAATCCTTATCGGCTAATATGCCTCAAGAGTAAGTTCGTTTTGAGTAATTATTTTTATAGTTTTTGAATATAATTTTTATATTTCAGGAAAAACAAAAGCTTAAGAAAATGGGAGTGAATGAGATGATTGCAAAGTTTGCAAGCTTTTCAGTGTATGTAAATGTCCCATGAATATTATAAATTGTTTTTATAAATTTCTCTCTTTGTTAATTAGATTTTAGAAGATCTTTTTTTCTGTTATGCAAATTTAACCAAATATTATGACTGATTATTTAAATGAACATGATTTAAATCCATATATTGTTTTATTAAAAACCTTTGAATGATAGGGCATGTTTGCTAGGCTTACTGTATAGAAAATAAATACTAAAACTTAAAAAGTCCTGAACTAAAATTTTTAGATAACACTAGCGACTCACCTTCGGTCTACCTGGGTTCGTCCCTAGTTACGTTTTAGCGTTAAGTATAGATTTCTCAGAGTTGAGACATTTTCCGGTCTAATCCTCCAGAATTATACTTCGCAATCAGTTCCTCACTGTCGCGTGCCAGATGTTATTATTATGCATTCTTTGGAAAACTCCAAGTAATTATAACTACATATTTACTTATTATCTATTGTAGATATTGTACAACAAAAAACAATAATGAAATTTGTATATATTTTATTTTTATTTTTAGAATATTGCAGCAGAATGATATTTGCAAAAGTGCATCTATCGAGAATGTGTTGCAAGAAAGCAGTGTTACGATATCCATGTTTCAACTTGTTTGAAAGGTCAGACGAATCAATCGACCCCTTGGCACTTGTCATTTTAGTCATGGGTAGTAAATGCTAGATAAAGTACCAAAGGGAGTGTTCTAGGGTTGTTTTAAAGCAAAATGAACAATGAAATGTTCTTAGATTAATAGATTTCGATTTGTTACTGTATTGGAATCTGGTCGTATCTAAGTTTTTTTTTAAATTGCCTAATCTAAGCTTTATACTATAAAATTGAAAGTTTGTATGCTTGAAAGCGTCGATTTTAAGTACTGATAGTAAATTTTAGGATTATTTTATATCCCCCCCCAACGTGCGTTCACTTTGTCGTAGTGGGGGGGCTCAGTAGTGCCCGGCAATACAGCCGGGCGCGAAGCCAAGAAACGCACAGGGAGGTGGCCCATTTCGGAGGGCGGTGTACCATGCGGGTTGCTCCTGGTACTTCTCTGATAGCAGAGTGGACTTTGGAGCAACCCCATGGTCGTTGTGGTCTGCCTCGGCAGACCTGCCGTTGGGGCGTCGTAGTTGAATGCGTAAGCGATCCTGCGACGCCACATTTAGGCGGGGGGTAGGTTTTGTTGGGTTTTAGTGGGTAGTACTGGCTTTGCCTGTGAGTCCCACACCTCGTACGTAAATGCATTTCCCAACGTTAAAAAAAAGGATTATTTTATATAAAACTATATTAAATATGTATTGTCAAAAAGTCATATATTTTTTTAAATTTTATACTACTAATATTACTAAAATGTCTGTCTGTGATCTTAATACAGTTCTATTCGACTCAATTTTTTTAATGCACTATAGAAAAACCACAAATAAGTTTTTTTTTACTTTAAATTTTTTCTTGAGCACTATAATATGGGGGTCTTTATAAGTATTGATTTCTGGCCTCGTTAAGGCCGGCACCACATCTGCAACTACCCTTATTTTGCCGATGTCAATTTCCATCAGGTGGATCGTGCACTCATTTGAAGCTTTTTGCTATAAAAAATGTCATAATACACGCCCTAATTTCCATTTTTCATCAGTGAAGCTTATACCAGGATGTAAGATTTTGTAAGGCTTTTAAACTTAAATCTATACATATAATAAAAATGTAACTAAGCTGAATCTGTATATTAAATATTTTTTGGAAAATCTTATTGAAATAGACATTATTACCGATACAGAGGCCGAATCTATAGTTGTTAGAATTTTTGTCTATCTGTCTGTCTGTTACTGCATCACAGAAAAACCACTGGAGGGATTTTGATGAAATTTGGTATGGTGATAGCTGGTTATCCGGGTCAACATATAGGATACTTTTTCAAATATCTAATATCTATTTTTTTTTTTAAATATCTAATTTCTGAGATAAAAATGCAAAAACTGCATTGTAAGAGTATACTAATATGTAAAACCTAACAATTTGCCTTTTGGTATATATAATAATAAGCGATAACAAAAACCCATTCACAATATAAGTAAAAACATCCATAGTTATAAAAATAATTTAAAAAATAAATCACGTTCAAAAAGACAGAAATGTGCATTCAATTTAGACAAAATGATAAAAGAAAATAGCGCTTGTTCAATTTTTTGTGTAAAATCTTTTTTACAATTCTTAAATAAACAGTATTCGATGAAATTAACCATTTTACGTGGAAAGCACTTCCTATTTATTTTAACCTAGTTTGCTAACAGTTTTGCATTTACAATTAATTTAAAGGACCAAATCTTATTATTAAAGACAATCATTTACACCCGCTTCGTTCGTTTTTACTATTTACTAGCGACTCACCCTCGCTTCGTTCGGCTTTGTCCTTAGGTTGATTTCTCTTACAAACTTTCATCCCCATTTAAGGGGTTAAAGGATTATTTCCGAGATTAAAACTATCCTATGTCCTTCCCAGTATCTCAAACTATCTTCTTACCAAATTTCATCTAAATCTGTCTAATAGTTTCGGAGCTTATTCGGTACAAAAAAATCTTTTCTCTTATAGTAACACTAATTATATTACTTACTAATAATCTTCGTAAAAGTCTAATTGAAGAAAGTTTAATTTCAATTCATAATTTAAAAGCTATTAGACGAGTACCTTCACAATTCACATTTTAATAAATTTCAATATGTTTTATTTATTAGTATTGTGACATCATTGTACTTTGATATATTATGTATTTTCGTTTAAAAGTAGACGTCCAAGCTTCGTTTCAACAAGTCAACGCACGTTCACCTCAACACGACAACAAGTGTTCCATCATCCATGGTTGTCTCAGAGAAGACTAAAATATTAGAAATATTATTATTACTAATAGTATTCATTATTATTTTTTACTTGATACTTATTACTTTTAATTCGTAATTCATACTAATATTATATAAATGTGCAAGTGTGTTTCTTTGTTTATTTGTTCGTCCTTCTTTCACGTGGGAACAGAGTGACAGATTGTCGTAACTTTTTGTATGGAGATAGTTGGAGGGCTAGAGAATGACATATGCTACTTTTTATCGCGGGATATTATCTAATTCCCACGGGAAAACACGTTATAATACAATCCAAAAAATTTGTTTTTTATCAGAATTACTTCAGACTTGGTATTAATGCTCTTGCATATAATAAAAAAAATATATGTTTAAGCATTTTTCGAAATTCATCCTATTTTTGTAGTTTTAGCACGTGTGAAGCCGTGGGTTTTGCTAATATTTAATAAAATTGTTTGTAGTTATATATCATTTATAACTTTTTTGTACCATTGGAAAATTATTCAAACTACTGTTCTTCCAGTGATCGAAATTCGGCCATAATTAATATTAAAATTAGGCAGCTATTAACATACCAAATTTCATCAAAATACCTCCAGTGTTTTTTCTGTGATACGGTAACAGACAGGCAGACAGACAGACAAAAATTCTAAAAACTATAGATTTGGCCTCTGTATCGATAATAATGCTTAATTCAATAAGATTTTCCAAAAAAAAATAAATAATGTACAGATTCGGCTTAGTTACAATTTCATTATATGTATAGATTGTCTAATGCAAATCCTATAAAGATTACCATAACTAAATTAGCATGATAGGCTTGTATATGTTTGTCCAAGGTACTTTTAGAATCGCTATAATATAAACGCAGTTTTATTTAGAAAGGACGCAAAGTGAACGTTCTACAACAAGTAATAAAATTTATTACATATATAAGTAATGGCTCTTACCAAAATCCACTTAATGCGAAGAGCAAAATTAATACGTAATTAAGTAAATAATGCAAAAAATGTATCATATGGCCTTTATTTTCTTTTTTGGATCACAAGTTTGATTCCTGCATATGACAAAGTCTCTAATTTTGGCTGCGAAAAGGCTATCTATTTTTGATTGATTCAAGACTGTCGATTTTACTATGTTAATGATGACAGCATTTGTAACAACAGTGCCAATCTTATCCCATTGGAAATACTTGAAGTAATGAAATATAACATAGCACATGTCATTCTACAGCACAATACCTATCTCTATGTTTAAAATTAATCAATTTACCTATAAGTGAAGGTTGGATAAACTAACACACTTTCATTATAATACTAGAAGCTCACCCTCGCATCGGTCGGGTTCGTCTCTAGACAAACAAAAACAAATCTATCTCACGAGAACCGTAGATTTTTCCGGAATAAAAAGTAGTCTATTTCTTATTCTGATGTATGAACTATATTATTGTAAAGTTTCATTAAAATCCAACCAGTAGTTTTTGTGTACTAATCTGTATAAGTTACTATGGATTTTAACTATCCTACGGTAACTCTTTAATTTTCCGGGATGAAAAGTATAAAAAAATAAATATAATAAACAGACAAACAGTCAGAGAAACAAAAAAAAATCTGGATTTGTTCTATTTCTCTTCTTACATCCCCCTGACTCGGTTTTTACCATTTTTTTCTATGTACAGACATTCGACCTCTACTGTTTTATTATATCTATAGATTACTGAAGACTCGACCCGCCCTCGCTTTGCTTCTGCACTAACACTAATATTTGACGCTTATATTGGTGTTAGGTTCATTAAATAAAAAAAAAACTAACTACATTTTACTAGTGTAATAAAACTTATTATATTATTATTTGTAGTAATATAATAAATCACACAATTTTAGTAGATATAACTATTATTTGACACATAATGACTCATTTGAATGTTTTATATCGTTTAAATAACATTATATCTGAAAGTCTTGATTAAATTCACAGATAAAATGATTCGTTAGTATATTGGTAAATTGTTGAAATTATAAATAAAGTTCATGTTATTGAAATTACAGACACATACGTATTACATACGCATATATCAATCATTAAAACTTTTATTATATGATTATATTCATTTATATTAAAAAAAATATATATCCTTATATATTTTGTTACTTTATCTGCCTTTAGTGCATACAAACTTAATGATCGAACAAAATAAACAGTTTAAGGTAATCGATTAGAGTAAAATAATAACAATTAAGAGTACTTATTTGCAATTTTAAATATTTGCATGTGCAAATAGTTGCATAATACAATTAAATACATTGCAAATGATAGCAACAGTCACCGTTTCAGGAGCGACTGTTAACTAAACCGGTCCGAATCTTAGTATGGCAATTATGGCCAATATGGAGCATTTTGGTTTACGTCCAACGGTACCCCTCGAAAGCGAAAGTGTAACGTAGTCCTACAACGCGGTTTTTTCTTCGCTCGGCCGCTCAATCCGCATATATATAGCGTGGTAGAACCAAACACGCATCATTCGCATTCAGGACCTCACAGCCTTCAGTGCAACCAACTAAAGCAGCATCATGAAGCTCATGGTGTGTTTCGATTTGTGATTGTGCAAGTGTTGTGACAGTGCAAATCTGGATTCGAACCCTTGGCCTAATTATGATTACTCAATACGGAAATTACGTTGTGTTCAACTAACGCCCATTGAATAAGCCTTGAGCTTTTACAAGACCACTTTGTTGAATTTAATAATAAAGCTTTAGAAATTACCTAACCAAAAGTGATAGATATACAAACTAGTTTATTAGCAAGCAATCTTTCATTAAGTTGAACAATGCGCCCTGTGCTAAGATTTAACTATAATATAAACCGTGTCGCTTAATTTTAATTATTTTTTTCAGCTCGTGGCCGCCAGTCTGGTGGCTGTCCTGGCTATCGCTCACGCGGAAGAAGCCAAGGCAGCAGAAAAAGAAGTGGCAGTAACCGATGACAAGGCGGTAACCGAGGACAAGAAACATGAAAAACGTGGACTCCTCGATCTTGGCTACGGCGGACACGGGGGCGGTTTCGGAGGTGGTTACAGTAGCGGTAGTTACGGCGGTGGTTACGGTGGTGGTTATGGCGGTGGATATGGTGGACACGAAGAAGTACACAAAACTATTACTGTCGTCAAAAATGTCGCAGTTCCCTACCCAGTAGAGAAGCACATCCCCTACCCAGTTGAGAAACACGTACCTTATCCCGTTAAAGTGCCAGTTCCTCAACCTTACCCTGTAGTTAAGCACGTCCCATACCCCGTAAAGGAGCTCGTCAAAGTACCCGTTCATGTTCCTCAACCTTACCCCGTTGAAAAGAAGGTTCCCTACCCTGTACATGTTCCAGTCGACAGGCCAGTGCCAGTCAAAGTATACGTACCTGCTCCCTACCCCGTAGAGAAGAAGATCCCTTATCCAGTCAAGGTCCCAGTGCCTGCACCTTACCCAGTTGAAAAGAAGGTCCCTTACCCAGTGAAGGTCCCAGTCCATGTACCTGCTCCTTACCCTGTAGTTAAGGAAGTGCATGTCCCCGTTAAGGTCCCAGTCGACAGGCCCTACCCCGTGCACATTGCCAAACCCGTGCCCTACCCAGTAGAGAAACCAGTACCTTACCCAGTAGAAAAACCTGTGCCCTACCCCGTCAAGGTCCATGTTGACCGCCCTGTGCCCGTACATGTTGAGAAGCCCGTGCCCTACCCAGTAAAGGTGCACGTACCAGCGCCCTACCCCGTCGAAAAGCACATTCCCTACCCAGTAGAGAAACCCGTACCGTTCCCCGTTAAAGTGCCAGTAGACAGGCCTTACCCCGTCCACATTGAAAAACACGTGCCAGTGCATGTAGAGAAGCCCGTGCCCTACCCCGTTAAGGTGCCAGTCCCGGTTATCGTCGGTCACGGACACGAGTATGGACATCATGGTAGCTACTAATGGCTGCAGGAAGCAGATGCTGCATTGTGATATATAAATCTAAGATTAGCACAAAATAACGAACGAGGGCCTCGAAACGCTTATCAAAGCGAATAGTGGTAACGAACCAGATCTCTGGATAAATTGCTTCGAGACCCGCGATCGTTTTGCAATAATATAACTCTTTTTTATTTTTTTTTTATTTGTTACATATTTTTTTTATTTTGTGAATCGGTAAATGTTGCGTTTTAATTTTGAGTTGATGTACCTGTTATGATAGAACGAAATGTGTAGAAAAATTAATATTGTAAGAAATAAATGCATGGCATTGCCAGAAGTAAAAGAATAATTTCATTTTGCCACCCATTGTTTAGGGTATATTGAGTTTTAGAGATCATTACGAAATCCAACATAATATGGCCTAGATTAGTATCGCATCGCAAGCCACTTGAATCGCCGCTACCTTGCAATGTCGAAACATTTGACAATAAACGTGTACACCGTTGTTTTGCGTAAGTAAAGCTAATAACAAAATTACAGAGTCTTTAGCCATATTTGACTTTACACACAGATCATATAATACTATATTAGTAAATTACAGAACATAACTACTTTGATTCACTATAATTAATAGAGATGCTAACAGAATCTTTAGTTTTACTTTACTATGAATAAGTTGTGTTAAGTTTATTAAATTAATAATAACATAATATACTTAAAATCTCATAAATTTAATGTTTATGTATATATAACGTTTTATCATAGACTGTCTGTTTCGTTATCGTCCTCAAGCTTTGCATAACTTATAATTTATACCCGATACAAATTACACATTTACTCAACATTGTATAAGTAATTATAGTGGCATCTTGATACTAAATTTCAAAATGTTTCGTACATATTACACTCGGTTGGACAGATTTAAAATTATATATTGCTTATTATAATTTGTTTAGACATAAGTGTTAAATTTTAATCCTATGTTCAGATTTTGTGTTTATTTTATTGAAGTTTTCAGATTCATTCTTTAATTTAATTGAAGTTATATTTCCAAAAGATTACGATATGAATTCCTCACTTAATGATGATTCCTCACGAATGATGTTGTTCTTATTTCGTACAAAACGGATATATATATATATACCTTTGTGTATACATATGTTAGTACTATTTTATATTTTTATTGTATATTTACTAGTGTATATTTTACACACAGCAACATCTAGTTCCATGGTAAGCTATGAGGTTTGTGTTATGGATTACCGATAGTTGATACACTACACATATATAACTTTAAATACATACATATTATAAATATAAACACCCATGACTGGAGTAAAAACATTAGTGCTTAACACACAAATGAATGCCTCCAACGAGACTCGAACCCTACAAGGGTCATTACAAACTGAGCCAAACGTGTCGTCAAAATACTATATATAGTATATTTATTATTATATGTATATACATGTATATATATATATATTTATAATTTATTATATGTATATATACATACATACTAATATAAATATTTATAAATTTTATATTTCTTCTGAAGTTTTCAATGAAAACTGTACTATAATACCGTATCTGACAAAGTGAATTTAGCTTTAGTAATATGTTTTTTGTACATTTTCCTGAGTCATGGTATTTCGTAAGAGCCGTTTTCACATATATTTTGTATGTAAGAG
This sequence comes from Brenthis hecate, assembly GCA_951806755.1. Lineage (NCBI taxonomy): Eukaryota > Metazoa > Arthropoda > Insecta > Lepidoptera > Nymphalidae > Brenthis > Brenthis hecate. The sequence goes on along the minus strand of OX638272.1, from coordinate 6,026,769 downwards.
AATCCGTAATTTTTGTCCAATATTCTTTACATTTATATACCAACGTATAGTATAAATTTAGGTTTTGTAGTAACTACATAGATATTAGTATTCTAAAGCAAACTTTACACTGATCATCTATTGGTAAATATTCCGTACGTTTTTGCATACCAGAAAGAGAATTGGCCAATGAATAAGATTGTCTTGTTAGTAAAATAGAAATCAGTTATTTTGATGTACAAATTGCAACATTTTTGTATATTTACTTATAAAGAATATCATTTATATTTTACTAGCATTGCCCGTGACTCCGCCCGCGTTCAGATGACCAAAAACCAAATTCTTAGGTTTTACATATTATATAAACAATATATAGTATAAGTACTCTTACATTGCAGTTTTTGTATTTTTTCCTGAGAAAAAATCATCTGAATGAGACATTTTCCCGCGGTAAAAATCCTATACGTCGACCCAGATAACCAGCTATCAGCATACCAAATTTCATCAAAATCCCTCTAATGGTTTTTCTGTGATGCGGTAACAGACAGACAGACAAGAAATCTAAAAACTATAGATTCGGCCTCTGTATCGATAATAATGTTTATTTCAATAAGATTTTCCAAAAAATATTTAATGTACAGATTCGGCTTACTTACAATTCTATTATATGTATAGATAATACCAGTTACTCGTTCTCACTTCATTTCAATCCTCACCACGTGCCAAAATTAGAAACATTTTTAGCCCATATCAAGTGTACTATTTTTGCAGAATCCTCTAAATCTCCTACCTATCAGTCGAAGTTCTGCTAAGATATACGGAACTTTCTTTCTACCACATATCTTGTGTAGTCTCTTGTCTTTAACAGGATAATAATTCCTTCTCATCCTAATTCTCTATCCATAGATTTTTTTAATCAGTTTAATCATTGCGGATGACTCCCGATCGAAGAACAAACATACAAACACATTTATTATAATAATGTAAAGGATAATGGATAAAGGTTGAAATTCATGAATGTTTTTTAGTAGATCAAGTTACTTCAAGGATATTGGTATATCCTGGCACTTTATCTATACATATAATAAAATTCTGAGTTGAATCTGAACATTAAATATTTTTTGGAAAATCTTATTGAAATAGTTATTATTATCGACATAGAGGCCGAATCTATAGTTTTTAGAATTTTTGTTTGTGTGTCTGTCTGTGACCGCATCACGAGAAAAGTACTGGACATATTTTGTCGAAATTTGGTATGATGATAGCAGGTTATTCGGGTCAACATAATATAGGATACTTTTTACTGCGGAAAAATATCTCATCTCTGAGTAATCTATACTAAACGTTAAAACGTAACTAGGAACGAACCCGAGCGGAACGAGGGTGAGTCGCTAGTATTATAAATTTTTCTTTAATTACAATACAAAAAGTCAAATGTAATGTATATTTTTATATATAGATTATAGATATAACACTTCGGCACACTTACTAGTATCGAAGTGTGATAAATCAAGGAAGTTTATAAGATACCTGCCTATTATGTATTATGATATAACCAGATCTTATATTTCAAACAAGAAATACATTTCCTGAAAATTCACAGTGTGTGAATATCGACGTTGCGCCATCGATTTTACTGTACTTTATTTAACAATTACTTTCGGAAGTACTTAAAAAATATTTTAATTGCGTTTTTTTCCATTTTTACTTCATTTTATAAAATTTTATCATTTAATATTTAGGACATGGACGATCGACTCGGCGTTTTTTAGGAAAAGGTGTAAAAATTGCCCGTTTTTTTTTTCAGAAAAGATATTTATATAGATAAATTTAAAAAGCAAAGGCTTATTCATATACATATTTGATCCAAATCGTTAGAGGCACTTCCGAGATACTTAAAATAAATTTATATACATATTATATACAAGAATTGAAAGAGTACAAATAATATCCTCTAGATATTAATTATAAAAAAGGAATATTTTTATCATCAAAAACATTTTCATAAAAATTAATCGTGTACGTTTACTACAGATCCATTACTACCTAATATTTATAAAATTATTCTTGGATTAAATTAGCGACCACTAACATATTAAAAGTTCAACAATACTAATAATAAAAAGCTCGCACAGAAGCTTATGTAAGCTTTTGGTGAGTATCGAAACTACGGACCTAAGATTTCCAGGGAAACAAAATTTGTACCCTGCCTCGAGCCAGACCTTGCCTTTATTCACCGTCCAGATTCTAAGTGCTAAGTACTCGTAAAGGTAAAGGAGTGTACAATTTGCGTAGTAAAGGAAGAATTTTCTCAAAATCTGCTCCTGCTTCCTCATGATGATGAAACTGGAGCACTCTTCTCGACACCTTTTATGGACCAAGCCATTGTTGTAGCTGAGGCTCTACGCAATTTTGTGGGAATGGGAGACGACTCACCGTTTACACTTAAGGTCCGTCAAGTTCAATGCTATGACTATTGAGAAGGCAGGCTTGCATACTAATCTCATTATCATAATCATAATGAGATAGTTGTGTAATCTATATAGAGTCCATATAATAATAAATAAATAATAATAAATGTTGGGACATTAACACACAGCGCCATCTAGTTCCATGGTAAGCTACGAGGCTTGTGTTATGGATACCAGATAGTTGATACACTACACATATATAACTTTAAATACATACATATTATAAATATAAACACCCATGACTGGAGTACAAACATTCGTGCTCATCACACAAACGAATGTCCCCAGCGGGACTCAAACCCGCGACCGCTGGCACAGCAAGTAAGGTCACTACCAACTGATCCAAACGTGTCGTCATATGTCGCATACTACCTGGGAATTATGTTTAGGAAATTTGTGATACTTTATTTAAAAATATCTCCCGGAAAGTGTATAAAATAAAAAATAAAACATCTCAATGAACCAAAAATCTCAAAAAAAAAATCATACTAAAATCTATCAGTGCATTACACATTGGAGTACTATGTGTCATAGACAGACAGACAGGCATCTAAAACATAATATGACTTATTTTTCGTCGAAGTAGGTTTGGTTGAAAAGTGTAATATTTATAATAAAGAAAAGTATCAATAATTATTAAGTTGCAGACCAAAGTTGTTAATGACTAAGCTAAGTGACGCTTACCTAAGAAAGTTGTAAATATAAGCCACTATTAACAAACACAGTGCAGCGTATTACTTAACGCTCATGTCATTTATTGCTTACGACAAAACCGACTTATATAATTTATAACATTTAAAAAATATTTAACCGTCTCATTCAATTTTCTTTTGGGAAATAAAATTATCGCTTAATTCAGATATAACAACATATATGTATACCATGCACGGCATTGCTCAAAGCTTTGTTTTAATTAGACTCGTACGGAAAGCATGATTCATACAAAATCTATATATTATCATACATATATATTATATATAATGATGTGATGATGATGATGATGTTCTCCTGACCGATTCCGGCCGCGGCGGCCAATCTCATTGAGACTAGCCAACTGCGCAGGAGATATTATAGTGCACAAGTGTACGCGCAGACACAAGTGCACTCTCTATTCCTCTCACTCTCATACTCCGATGGGACGACTACTCGTCACGACCGGTGAGAGATAAGGCGCAGGACTGACGGCTTTACGTGCTCTCCGAGGCACGGGGGTGAAACACCGCCAACTTCCCAACTCCGGGCTGTTACTGAGGCTTACTATACAGAAAGATTCAATAACTAAACTTGGCCCGACCCGGGACTCGAACCCAGGACCTCCAGGTGTGCAGCCGTACATGCTAGCCACCGAGGCAATGTAAATAAAATAATAAATAATATAATAAATAATGTTTAACTAGTATAGTATATGTATATATACTATATACATATAATATGTAAATTTTACACTAGTTTATTAGTAAGTACCTACTATGCAAAACAATCGTACGTAATACGTAATCTATAGAAGATTAAGTTTGTAGATGAATTTTAGGATGTTGTGAACCATATAAGGTAACAGATGTAAGTAATGACGCGCCGTTGAGTACCGTTATATAAAAAAACCAAAAATGGTTAATATAAAGATCCTCACTTGTTAAAAGGTACATGACTTCATATTTCACAACTAACATAACCTTGTTATATATTTTATATAGAAATACTAGCAGAACCCGCAACTACGCCCGCGTTCAATCTACAAAAAAATACTCTGACTATGTTATACCTATAGTAAAATATTGTTCATACTATGCTCTACATATATATTTATATAATATTATTCATACAAAAATACCAAAAAGCGCGATAAAAAATGGGGAATTGGAATAGGAGGGTGAAAAATACTTTACGACCTATTCTCATAACTACCAAATATACCAAAAAAAATATTGAAATCGATCGAGCCGTTTCGAAGGAGTGCGAATACAAACACCGTGACACGAGATATTTATATATTAGATATACATACATATATACTAGGGATTCGCTCTGACATCGACCAGGTGAAAAAAACTCACACGCATCGTATCATCATACGTCGACGATATTGTCAGAAACTATTAAAGCCAGAAACTGTTCCAGTCAATCGCAGAATAACTTACTAAAATTTCATTACAATTTGAGAGAAGGTATAAAAATATACGTTGCAAGACAACACACTTTTTATATTATATATAAATAAGTTGGCTTTTGAAGCAGGCTACATGCTTAAGTATGGCATCTATGTGGCAACATATCCGTCACAGTTCTGCGCTGGAGTGTGACTCCTTCCATGAGTAAACCGTTTTACAGAACTAATTAAATATTACAATGGAGCTAAAATTTATTAAATATTTAAAGTGGTGCAATGGTGCATGTTCTTCGATTTCTCCCTTCAATACGAGGGGATCAGGTCATAGTCCACCGACTTCACATATCTTTCGAAAACTTGCTAGGTTCTCTCAGACATGCAGGTTTCCTTACGATGTTTTCCTTAACTGTAAGACAAGTGGTAATTATGTTGAAAAATGATTCGCAAATGATAATATCAGAGGTGTCAGATCCGGGATTTGAACTCACTTGACTCGATTTCCCAAGTTAGCTTGTTACCACTGGGCTACCACTGCTTTACTGACAAGGTAAATTAACTTTAAATTCAATTGTCAAAAAGTGGACCTACATATAAAGCGAAAGTTTATATTAGTGTATTATATGTTTGTTACGAATATAACGTGTGGACTGATTTGGATGCAACTTAGTGCACAGATACTCGTAGATCTCGATCTGGACTGCAGCATCCGGGATAAACGAGAGTCGCTAATTGAAAATATATGCTTATAACATATTCGTCAAAAAGTTACATTGAAATCGGTTAACAATCGATACCTTTATATTTTATAGCTCAAATTTGGTGCCGGTTTTGGTAATGGTATTGGTGGTCATACATAATATAAACAAAAAATCATAAACGAGAATCTCCTTCTAAAGATCGATTTAAAATGTGCTTTCGACCAACGCTTTAGTCACATTCTCTTCAAAATTAATTAAATGAGTCCCAACTTAAAGGGGTCACTATCCACTAACCGTCTTGTAAATTATACGTATATTTTTTGATCGATGTATGTACCTACCATGAGAGGAAAGCCGCGGGCAAAAAGTAACAGTTTTTATATTTCTTTTATTACCACATCAACTTAAATTAAGTAAATCTATATTTTCATAAATCACTATATAGTTTGAATTATTTTACTTAATTATTAATTTTGCGATATTTTTATAAGAATCAAATATACTACGACGCCCACATCGTTGTTTATCAACAATGTCGAAAGACGTGCCAAATTTTTGTACCGGTTAGAATGTTACTATGAACTTTGATTCTTGGCTGGTAATGACAAATGATACATACATAATGACATTTATATTCTGTTTGTCCATCTATCTTTCTATCTTTTAATATATTTTTTTAGTTATGTGTAATATCAAATATATGTTACATGTTGGGACATTAACACACAGTACGAGGCCTCTGGTTATGGATACCAAATAGTTGATACACTACACATATGTAACTTTAAATAAATACATATTATAAACATAAACATGACTGGAGTACAAAAGTTCGTGTTTTTTTTTTGAAGACCCCAGCGGAACTCAAACCCGCCACCGGGTTTCTACAAACTGAGCCAAAAGTGTAGCCAAAAGTAATGATCTCTCTTTATAGAAATAAATATTTGTAAAAAAACCCCATGAGACCATGTCTCATATGGTTTTAAAAAACTTTTAAGGTAAAACCCCTCATAAAAAAATTGTGAAATTCGATCCACACTTGCCTAAGATTAGTTACATACCCATAAACAATACAAATGAATTAGGTAGCTCCTCCTTATTTAAATCGATCAAAATATTTGCGTGTATTCAAATGTATTTCCGGCCAAAAAACGACAATGTTTACATCAATATAACCGTATACAATATATATATATATATATATATATATATATATATATATATATATATAGCGACTCACCCACGCTTCGCTTGAGTGTGTCCCTAAGTGTCTTACAGTATGTACGAGTATATGTGCTTTTGCAGTTCTTGTCAATCTGTGTACTAAATATCATCCAAATCTGTTTAGCCGTTACAGCGTGAAAGAATAACAAACATACATACAAACATCCCCATCTATAATAGTAGTCCAATTTGCAAATCGTTTGACCTCTATTATTGGATAAATCAAGAATCAAGATGTTACCTACAGGTTAAACTACTACATACAGCAATGACCTCCTTACTGGCATCCAGTTTGATTCACTTTCATCGTAATGCACTCTCGTTTTCATTATATTACGTACTTATTAGGCTTGTAGTCCAGAAAATCAATAGCTATGCTATTTTAAATGAAACTATTTTGTCGAATTTTTTCGCTATTTTATTAAGACTTTCGATTTTTGACCTTTGGAATGCTTCATAACAAAAATCGTCAAGAGAGAGAGAGAGAGAGAGAGAACAAAAAATTAAAATAAAATCACACATAGACCTGGAAAAAAGCTTTATTTATTATGTCAAATATTCGCGTTTTTAATTTTATTTATTACAATAAGTGATCTATTCGCTTGCATTAAAATGATTAAACTTAGACTAAGTTAAGAAATTTTACTTTGGTAAATCTCAAGTTTAGTATAACAAAAATATTATAAGAAATATGTTTATTTGTTCATGTAGGATGTGGGGGCTATCTTGGCCTATTGGGACTATTAAAATTTTAGTAATAATAAGCTACACTTTCCCCAAGTATGATAGAACATTTTTATGTTAATTTTTATATTTATAACAAACAAAAAGAAACTTACAGGAAAATTATATTATATTTTAACAGAAATCTAAAGTTATCGCTTTATTAAGCTTTATTTGATGGACGAAGAGCTTTTCATATGTGAAAATCGTAAACATTGTCTATAATGTTTGTAATCTGGCTTGTTAGGTTCGTTTTGATTAATCTTAATCGACCTATTATTGGATATGCGAAAGTTTAATATGTATAATATGTATATGTAAGTATGTATGTCTGCCACTCTATTACGCTGAAATGATTGGATGGATTTGGATTTTAGTACTTAGAGAGATATAACCTGGAGTACTACAAACGAGTAGATTACTGTTAGGCACCTAGGGCACCTAATTTTCTAGTTGATTATACATATGTATATTGAATATTGTAATTTATAAGCTATAATATCTCATATTTGGTTTGTTTTGGTACATATCTTCTCACGTTCAAAGTAAGGTGGGACGACTATCAGACACGACAGTAATATCAAGATATCAGACATAGTACCAAGGCTTAACGTGCCCTCCGAAGTAAGCTCAACTTGCTACTGTACTTGCACCTTAAAATAAACTCACCATATCATTACATATATGAAAGCTAACGACAGACAAACATAGCAGAATTTTATATTTAGATTTCATTATAAATAATATATTAAATTTTTCTTAAAAAACGAATGATTTCTACAGCATATCCTATATACCCATTCGTCCCACCAGAGTATGAGAGTGACAGGAATAGAGAGTGCACTTGTTGTGTCTGCGCGTACACTTGTGCACTATAATATCTCCTGCGCAGTTGGCTAGTCTCAATGAGATTGACCGCCGTAGCCGGAATCGGCTAGGAGAACATCATCATCATACCCATTCACTTATTTGGACGCTAATGACATCCTGTGCTTACTCGTAAGAACCTACTGCGCTCTAAAACAAAAATCTTTTATCCTATATATATATATATATATATATATATATATATATATATATATATATATATATATATATATATATATATATATATATATATATATATATATATATATATATATCCTATATATATATATATATATATATATATATATATATATATATATATAATATATATATATATATATATAACCACGTGTTATAAACCTTCGTATGTATATAAAACTATGTTAGTATATGAGATAATATCATGTAAACAAAAAAAACAAACAAAAAAAAAACTATGTGTTTACTTTCATTTTCGTCGTTTCGAGTGCGTACGTCACGCGCGGTAGGAACGAGGTTAGATGCAATAAATCTGGTTTACTACGAGAATGTAGTGTAATGTTCATGCAACTAACGTGAGTTCTAAGACCAGGGTACTGTTTTAGAAAAAATAATAAGCTATTTATTTATTATATTTAATTAACGTATATGAAATGCCATTTAATTTGTTCATTTAGTTTATTTACGTCATTAGACTCTTTTGTCATTTTTTTTTATGGGATGTGTTTATTTTTTTGAAGTCAGATTTTTATATATTTCTTATATTCAACGGTGTTTAAAATAATGTCTATTTTATATTGTTGTGTTACATAGTAATCGACAAATACTTTAAAATATAAACCATTAGTGTCATTTTAAATAAAACTATCTTTTCGGATTATTTCGCGGATTTATTTTGATTTTTGGTTCCCGACGTTTCGAATGCTTTACAGCATCCATGGTCACGGGAGAGACTGAGGTGTTACATGTCTTGAATGTATAGTTGTTACAGACAGCCTACCCACAATTAACAAAATGAAAAATTGCACCAAGTACCTTACAATATTTTATAACTTTAAACATTTTTATAATATTAATTAGTTTTATAATTGAATATGGAATAAAATCAAAATAAATCCGCGGAATAATCCGAAACGATAGTTTTATTTAAAATGTCAAATATTTGCGTAAATCTAAGAAAGTATAATTAGTGTCATGTTAATATTATAAATAACTTATTCACTGGTCAATAAAATTGCGATACTGTCTTAACTAAATTACCTATGCGAGTACATAATTATCATCCGACTTGGAAAATAGAGAATATAATATAATTTATACTAATACATAGTTTAGTTAATGTAATATGGGTGGTGGTTTTAGTGTAACTTGATTTTTTTTAATTGTCCAATTTTATACTTATATTTGACGTTAAAATTTGAAATTTTAATGTCAATGTCATGCAAAAGTCCACTTCAAATGCTCATTTTGAATTCAGGTGTATACATTTATTGATTTAAAAATACGTAAGTAAGGTAGTATGTTAAATTCTTGCATACAATACGGTAGACAAAGAAAAAAATGTCCTTTTCACTATCAAAAAGGAGGCTAAATAAAATGTAATAGAAAAATAATATTTTAGATAATATTTTTCCTTGAAAAGTTAAACTCTAACACCATTTTACGAATAATTACAAATATATAATTTAAGCTTCACAATTCACAATGAGTCGCCAAATTTTAGTACAGATTTTTGTCCCTTTCACTCATCAAGATCGGCTAAATAAAATGTATTATAAAAATATTTTTTTTCTCTTTCAGTCACCAAATTTTAGTAAATATTTTCGCAATATAGCTCAGGTAATGCCATCTATGTGGCATACGTTGAATTTATATGTACATAGAGCCATATGTATGTAAGCACGATGCAAGAAAAAGTAAAAGTGGAGAACGTAGTAGTTTACAATTTGACCGTTTTTCGCACCCGCCAGTGGCAGCACTTTCTTACTAGTCCACTGTCATATTCTATTTGATATAGTTACCTTATATGTAATATATGTAGATGATTTCGTTGACTTACCTGTAACAAAATGAAAAAATTAATAAAATAAATCTTAATACTAAAAGCTATTATGTCAGTAAAAAAAATTCATCACAACTTAAATACTGTATTAGAATATGCAAAGAAATACTAAAAGGTGGATGGGCCATTTTTACTAAAAAACTATAGAAAAATCTTTCATTGTAATATCATCATATCATCATAATAAATTCAAAATTGGTATTTTGAGTAACTAAAGATCTAAAAAAATATCTTTATATTTACTCTATTTGTGGAATATAAATCATTTTACATATATCTCTAATATTATAAAAAGTTGAGACTGTGACGTTGTAGGGGGTAATCTCTGGATCTACTGAACCGATTATATATGAAATTTAGTAAGATAGTTTGTGACCCTGGGAAAGACATAGGATAATTTTTATCCCGGAAATCATCCCTTAAGGGGGTGAAAATGGGGATGAAAGTTTGTGTTGGGAAGCAAGCTAGGAACGAACCCGAACGAAGCGAGGGTGAGTCGCTAGTGTTATATATATTCAACACAATGTGTAGATAGTTTTTTTGCGATGTTGCCGTTACCGTATTTGTAAGTGATAATCATGTTGAAAATGATTCGTATATGAAAATCTCAAGAGTGAGATTATGGGGGTAATATATAGAATAGGTAGAGATCCTGCATTATTTGATTATCAAAGGGAGCCTGTCATCAAGTTACTAATAAATTTTACTATTCATTTTGGGGTACTTTTATGACCAATGGCGTACCCCATGAGGATGACTTGTAGACTAAAATAAATGGCTATACCCTTCTACGAGTATGTCTTCCTCTCTGCTTTACTTAAGTGCTTACTATCGCCAAAATCGATTATCTATACATATAATAAAATTGTAACTAAGCCGAATCTGTTCATAAAATATTTTTTAGGAAATCTTATTGAAATAAACATTATTATCGATACAGAGGCCGAATCTATAGTTTTTAGATTTTTTGTCTGTCTATCTGTCTGTCTGTTACCGCATCACGGAAAAACCACTGGAGAGATTTTGATGAAATTTGGTATAGTGACAGCTGGTTATCCCAGTCAACATATAGGATACTTTTTATTGCGGCAAAATATCTCATCTTTGAGAAATATATACTAAATGCTAAAACGTAAGTAGCGACGAACCCGAGCGGAGCGAGGGTGAGTCGCCAGTGACAATATATTTTAATATTCTTAGGAATAAAGAACTTCAAATGAACGTTCATAGATGGCGTTGTGTGTATCAATTCGTTATTTAATTTTGTATAAAACTGAATACAGAAAAAAGATCCCAAAACAGGTATACTATGGTTTTAAAAAGAGTCTTAGTAAAGGAAAAATGCAACGCTTATAAATCAAGTTTGCGTACTATCACCGTTTAGTAAAAATTCAGTAATTGGATAATAGTTTTGAAATGCGTATTTACAGATGGCGCTACTTTTTATGAATTGTTAACCTCTGTTAAAACTTATAGTAGCTAAAATTAACTTAAAGGCAGGTCAAGTTTATTATATCTATCATATCTAATCATACAACATACATATATCAATCAACAATTTACGGATAAATACCATCTAGACCGAATTATCGCTATGCAATTTCTTTGTGTGGAATGGGGCAATCGTACTAGGATAGCTTATGAAGACACGTTTGGCTCAGTTTGTAGTGACCCGATCCTACTTGCTGTGTCAGCGGTCACGGGTTCGAGTCCTGCTAGGGGAATTCATTTATGTGATGAGCACGAATGTTTGTAATCCAGTCATGTGGGTATATTTTAAAATATGTATTATTAAAGTTACATATGTGTAGTGTATCAACTATCTGGTATACATAAAACAAGCCTCGAAGCTTACCATGGAACTAGATGGTGTTGTGTGTTAACGTCCCGACATATTTATTTATTCATTTATATACATATTTTACTAGCAGAACCTGCGGCTTTGTTCGCGCTAAAAGTACAAAAAACCTTTAAAAAGGTAGGTTTCATACAAATTTTCATCTCCAATTTTACCCCTTTATGGGATGAATTTCGGAAAATGCTAAAATATGTACTTATTTAACTATATTGAAGAGTATTAATAACAAGTTTCAAGTAATTCTGATCATAAATATTTTTTTTGAATTGTATTATAACGTGTTTTCCCGTGGGGATGAGATAATCTCCCGCGGTAACCTATGTCACTCTCCAGCCCTCCAACTATCTTCACACAAAAAATCACGCGAATCCGTCACTCTGTTTCGACGTAGAAGAAGGACAAACAAACAAACAAACCAAAAAACAAACAAACAAACAAACAAACAAACAAACAAACAAACAAACACACTTTCACATTTATAATATTAGTATTGATATTGAATTATAGTGTTATGTCATCTGTGTTGATATACAAAGGAGATCACTTTATCTATAAAAAGTCGTTAGAATTAAAAACAAATAACTGTCTGTCGGTATACATTTCACATACTGAAAGGGTCCAGTGTTGTATTACGAAAGAGAGATTATCAATTACGTCGGAAGGCTATCGCGCTCTGTTTGCTGCAATGGAATTAAGCCCGATACATTTATCTCGCGCCGGAACGACGAAATCATAAGAAATAAAATTTTATTGGCATTATAATATGTAAATTGCTTCAACTTTAAATAGACGTGTTCTAATTTTTTTGTAGAGTTTTGATTCATAAACCAGTTGTAAATATCACGATGACAAAGGAACATAAAGATTTATGTCCTAATGTATAAGAAGGAGTAAGGGAGAGTTCCATTTAATTTATGGTTATTTTTTAATAGGAGGGAAGAACTCACTCTCACTCTTACTCAATCCAATTGCGATAATACGTAAGACACGTAAGGACTTCAACTATTTTTATTGAGTTTAGTTGAGTAAAGTATATAGCAACATGGGAATAATGAACAAAGCTACAAACTTCTATTCTTACATATTATACACAATATAGAATACCTTAGATCGCTTATTAGGGCGTTAGAAATATATAAAACTAAGGAAGTTGTAGCCCAACAGTAAAGCGCTAGCTTGGGAAACCGAGTGAAACGGGTTCGAATTCTTGGTGCACCTCTGATATTTTCATGTGCCAATCATTTCAAATATAATTACCAGTTATGTCACAGTGAAGGAAAACATCATGAGGAAATCTGCATGTTTGAGGGAACCTACCAAGTCTCCAAAAGACATGCAAAATCCACTCAACCCAGCATTGGCCAGCCTTGTGGACTATAGCCTGATCCTCCTCATATTAAAATAATGCCCGCGCCCAGCAGTAGGACGTTAAAAAGGGCTGAATACGTAAAAATAAGCCACAAACGTGCTTTTTACTCTTTTTTAAAACAAAATGTCACAAGAAGTTAAGCTTATGGCAATATTAATATATCAAATTATAATTACAAAATACAAACAAGAAATAATCAATTTTCCAACAACTTCCAAAACAATGATCGATTTAAAGTGTACTATTATATCCGGTTATTATGAGGTTTACATTGTTTTACGCTACATTTATAATACCAAAGGTGCTAATTATGCACTGACTGCTATACATAACGTGAGTTACTTATGTCTATATAAGGACGGCGAAAATTTTCTTTTACCTTCTATTGTATCAGTATTAAAATATTCTAATTAGACTAGTAGAGTCAGTTTAAAAACAAGATTTGGCAAAAAAAACATAATTTTCTATGTAAATATGAAGTCTGTACACGATTTTTGGTATTTGATCAAAGAAGAAAGGAGGGAAAATTTATTTCTGTACTAAAGTAAAAATATACAGGGTTTCATACTTTTTTTAAATTAAAAACAGTAATAATATTAACAATGTGTCATAGATAAAATGTAGGAAAGTCCATAGATACTTCGACCACAGACGGTCTCTAGTTTAGTACAATTGTGTTCAAAAGTAAAACATAAAATGCCACACCAGAGACATAACTAATGACATATAATGTTACTTTCTTAGATTTACGTGAAATAGATTTACCTTAAAAATCGGAAAATAGTTTTATAACAACATATTTACCAATTACTAAGGACTCGATATTTTATTTAATAATATAGATAATACTAGTTTACCAAAAAGTATTGAAAAACGATTTAATCTATTTTTAATAAAAAAAATTAAACAATAAAAATAACTTTTAAACGTCAGATTGTATGGAACACTTGTCTTCACAACAGTACTTAGATCGACACAATTAAACTACGGAAGAAAGCGCGTGCGGCCGCGATCACACCGCGCCGTTACATCATGCGTTGTTGTTATTACATTATAAATTGTATATTTGCGAATAAAACCTCATTAGAGTTGTTTTTTTAATAATATTAAGAACTGTCAACAGAAATAAAAAAATATATATGAAATATGTCAAAAATCAAGAAACTTAAAAACTTTTGCGAAAACAAGCTTTTACATACAAATTAATTGTTCAGTAAAATTTTCCTATGCTCATTTTTATTCAGCGAATACAAATATCTGTCATATTTCCGAAGTAGTACCATAAAACATTTTTGACGACACGTTTAGCTCAGTTTGTAGTGACCCTACTTGCTGTGCCAGCGGTCGCGGGTTCAAGTGCCGCTCGGGGCATTCATTTGTGTGATGAGCACGAATGTATGTATTTAAAGTTATATATATGTAGTGTATCAACTATCTGGTATCCATAACACAAGCCTCGTAGCTTACCATGGAACTAGATGGTGCTGCGTGTTAATGTCCTAACATATTATATTATTTTTATATTAATTTCAAACATACCACTTGCTGACCACTTGATAAAAAATGCATGCTTCTGGTTGATGAAAATCGAAACAGTTAAAAATAATTAAAAAAAACACAACAACAACACAAACAACACTATATAATAAAGTATTGAATGAAAATTAGCTATAGATAAATAATAATCTGTCGAATGGGATGTTATCTATACATCTTAATATATATAATTCTTCTGTACGTGTGTTTGTTAACCTACTCCTCCTAGACCTAGGGCTGGACCGATTTGGATGAAATTTTGTGTGTATATTTCAATGAGCTCCTGGATGGTTTGAAAACTCAATCGAACCTGGTAAGTGACGCTGCCGTCGTTGTGCCACTGATAATCTCCTAAACGGCAGGGACGATTTTCATGATATTTTTTGTGTATATTCGAGTGGGTCCCTGCAAGGTTTAAATTTACAAATGGATCCGGTAGGTAGCGCTGCAGTTGGTGTGTCACTAAATTTTCATAAAAGATTCCATTTTCCGAGCAATAAATAAATTTAAATTGTTAATTAAATAAAATAAAAATCGATATGTGTAATATGTATATATTTCCTATGGATTCCAAAACAACTGGAGCGATTTTGATAATTTTTTAGGTAATCTTCAGATTAGCCCAGCGGGGTGGAAGTTTGGACGCGGACCAAGCCGCGGGTACTGCTAGTATGTATAATAAAATTCTAAGTCAAATCTGTACATTGAACATTTTTTTAAATCTTATTGAAATAGTCATTATTATCGAAACAGAGGCCGAATCTATGTTTTTTAGAATTTTTGTATGTCTGTCTATCTATATGAGAACGCATCACTAGAAAACCACTAGACAGATTTTGATGAAATTTCATATAATGATAGCCGGTTATCCGGGTCAACATATAGGATACTTTTTACTGCGGGAATATATCTCATCTCTGAGAAATCTATACTAAATGTTAAAACGTACCCAGGGACCCGGACGAAACGAGAGTAAATCGCTAGTACATTCTATTATTGTTAGTCAAGTGAATCATAAGATTTTTAAATACAAATCCAAAAATTTGTATTCCATATTATTTTGATGGGATCAAAAGAAAATGTACCAAATCTCAAAAACAACAGGAACATTTTCATGGAATTTTAGTATTACACGTTTTCAAAAATATCAAAAAGGAAGCTCTTAAGAACTAACAAAATAAACTCTGCTGCGTGTTCATATTAATTGTCGGTTTTGGCATACGTTTTACTTTGGAAGGGATGACGTAGTAACTTGTTTATTATTTGAAACTGCATGATGCTAAGATTTGATGTGAAATGCATAACATACCACGTAATTGGGTTATCTAAGCACGATTGTTAGTTCAATTTTTACGAGTTGCTATAATTATAGTTAATTACAATACAACTTTAATTCTCTGAGTAATAATCATATTGCAATAAATTTTTGCGTGCTTTATATATTTTTTAAATAACATTACTAATATTCTAGATAAATTCTAATTATTATGTTATAAAAAATAACAAATTCTAATAACCTGAATAGTCTTTTAGATCTAATTGTTATTCTTTAAGTATCAAATACCCACATTTACACTTTAATTTAAACACCGTATGATCGTGTTCTTATGAAATTCAAGAGCAGCGAAGAGAATGAAACGTATATAGACGTATGACCGTCAAGGTAAAAAATGTAAATTTAATGATTAATAAATACTTTTTAATTAAAGGAACTTCGATTTGAAAATTAATTGATTATTCCCTTAGAGTTAAAACTTTTCGTTAAAATAGGTACCTATTAGGGCTAAGATAATATCCCATGCACATACACGCACACACATACCCATACGCACAATCAAATGTCTGTCAACCAAATTGAATTCCTTCTTTTTAAAGTCGGTTAAAAAAGATTCTTTATCACCAAAAATCTATACATATAATAAAATTATAACTAAGTCAAATCTGTACATTAAATATTTTTTGAAATTTTTTATTGAAATACCTAGTCATTATTATCGATACAGAGACAAAATCTATAGATTTTAGAATTTTTGTCTGTCTGTCTGTCTGGGAACCTCAGACCAATAAAAAAGTATTTTATTGGTCTGAGCTGGAAACGCATCAAGAGAAAACCGCTGGACGGATTTCGATGCAATTTAGTATGATGATAACTGGTTATCTCGGTCAACATATAAGATACTTTTTATTGCGGGAAAATACCTCATCTCTGAGAAATCTCTACTAAACGTTAAAACGTAACTAGTGACGAACCCGAGCGGAGCGAGGGTAATTCGCAAGTATTTCATAACAACCACTTTTATACCCTTTTTACAAATTAACAAAAAATTAAATTCCAATTATATATAAAATTATAATAAATAAAATTAAAACAGGTTTTAATACAAAGACAAAAATTAAGTTAAACTTGAATCACGAATGAACGTGTTCTTAAATCGAATTGACCATATTTGAACTTAGTAAATTCAAGGGCAGCGAAAGTGTATATTTTTATTTAGCAATATAATAATAGTCGATTAATATCAATTGTTCCACGCAATTTATAGAGTATAAACGTTAAGGCAATCGTTGTTGGGAAATACTGAGATAGTTTGAGAATGTCGCAACATATCCATTATGGTCAGGAAGGGAACTGCACACATATTATTAAGCAATACTCATGGAAGTTACAAACTGTTGAAATCGTCCGTATAAGCTGTTAAACTTAGCAACTAAAGTCAGATAAGCTAGTAAGATTTTGTTTGTAGGTATTCAAAGTTGGCCGCGTACCCGAAAGCGAAACGTGGGCACTGGGCAGTCCCTGTTTTTTTACGTTGAAAAACGCATTTACGCATACCGCCTGTATATAAACAGCTGGTTATGTGGGAGTCACCGGCTAGAAAAGCCAGTACTACTCATTTAAACCCAATGGAACCATTTTAATGGGACGTTGCAAGGGAAAACCATATGAACCAAGGCGTTACTCCCACAGTCCACTCTGGTATCAGAGAAGTATCAGAAGAAACCCGCATGGTACATCAAGTACTATTAAGGTGAGCCACCTTCCAAGTGCGTTTCTTGGGTTTACACCAAAACCACTTAGTTTCTTTCATACAAGTTTACACAATTTATTCCTTGAGACTAAGTTAATCATGTTAAAAATGATTGACACATGATATCAATTGACTGACACATGATTTTCCAAACGAGCGCCCTACCACTAGGTTTGTATTCGTCACTCACGTTATCAAATTGAATAAAATATAAAGACAAGGGAAGCTATAAACAGAGTTAAAACTCGCTATAAATTGTAATCCATGCTAATAGGTATTATAAATGTAAAAGTTTGTGGATGGATGGATGTTTGTTACTGTTTCACACCAGAATGGCCGAACGGAACTGGATGAAAAGTACAATGATAGATTATAGTCTGGAATAGCACATAAGTTACTTTTTATTCCGGAAAAAACGTACGGTTCCCTTGGTATAGATTTGTTTTTGTCTAGGAACGAACCAAAAGCGAATTGAGGGTGTATCGATAGTACGGAATGAGGACATTACATATCATAAAACGAAATCAGAATTATAAATCGGATAATGGATTTAGCAATAACTATAAATTAATGGGAAACGAAAATCGCTAACATCGAAACACGGCATAAGACCGGTTGTCATATTAATTTCTACAAAGACAACAAAGTTCCCTAAAAGAACTTCCAACAAAAAAACTGTGCAAAAGTTTCACAAAAAGAGTCATAAGTCAAATAGAATCACTATTTAAAAAAATTATTAAGGTTTTTCTAAAATACATATTAATATTTAAACTTATCCGCCATTGAACAAAACACTTTCGATTACTAACCTTAACACCGATGGTTTTTTTTAACGTTTTATATATAACTAGCTTTTCCCGTGGATCCTCTTGCGTATTCTGTTAATGTATAACTTATCGATCCTAAAATTCGTGGCGTGACGTTAGTCGTCTTTCTTCGAAAATTGGACTGTTAAATATAAAAAAGATTTTTCATAACCGTTTGTTACTTTCAGAGATTAAAAAACAAACTATTCATTTATTATATTGGTATAAACTCAATATTCATCAATAGTCCAAAATAAATTTTAAGCATTTGTAAAGTTGAAGTCAAAAACTTCAAAAAAACCGACTTCCAGGCACTAAAATGTAAAAAAATACTAAACTGGGAGTTTTCATTTAGAATAGATACCTAATCGGATATATTCGAAGTCGGTGCCAGCCGATGCAAAGCATATTACATTTCGATAAGTAAAATACATCACAAATTGATGTATAATATTTTAACTATAATTAGAGTTCATACCTAATCATATTTACCTATTAGATACTCATATCTTAAAATATTGCCGGGTAATTAAAAGAGTTTGTTTTTTAAATCAAAATACCATATTTAGTTATGTATATTTAAAAAAAAACCGTAACTTTATATAAATATTTAATTCAATTCTTGTTAATAGCTTGAGCACAGATTTTTTCGCCAATGCCAGATAGATTGGATATAAACTTTTGGATAATTAATTATTATTTGATAGCTTATTAAAAATTAAAAATTCAGAAACTTTATATTATATAAAAAAAGTCGAATTAAATGACACTATAATCGATTTTCTTAAGTACTAATATAAGATAACTATTAGACGTGATTTGACTTGGTTTAGTTACAAAGTGAAAGTGTATCTTTAAGGATTACTTCCCACTTCATAATACAATATCTAGAATAAACAGTACCTACTAACTTTATAGTAACAAAATAAAAGCTACGCCATTATTTGGTTTGGCTCTAACAAAACTTACTGATTATTTCATAATATCTCCGTCAAAATCAATCAAAATGAAATTAAAATATACTTTGATCAAATAAACTTTTACAAGAACTTTTGCAAAGGTATTTCTAGCAAAACAATTACTAACATATAATCGATATTTTATGTAATTAACCGACTTCCAAAAAGGAGGAGGTTCTCAAATCGTCGGAATCTTTTTTTTATCTATGTTTACCAATTACTCGAAGCCTCCTGAACCGATTTGGATTTTTTTGTTTCACAGAGTATACTTCCCAGGTGGCCCAATTTATATTTTATCGAAATCAGTCGAGCGGTTTTTAAAAAAATCAACTATAAATTATTTTGTTAAATAAATTGCCTAATCGAATATGTTATTAAACAACTTTCTTCTTACAAATTACCTGCTTATTACGTTTTCACTAAAAATGAAAAAAAAATAAAAACTTTAAAAAACAACTTCCAGGTACTAAAATGTTAAAAATTACTAAACGGAGGTTTTTTAATTTAGAATAGATACCTAATCAGATATTTTCGAAGTCGGTACCAGCCGACAATATTTTAAGATATAAATATCTTATAGGTAAATATGTGTTTTACGTATAGAAATAATATGTTAGATTTGCTTTGCATCGGCTGGCACCGACTTTGAAAATATCTGATTAGGTATATATTCTAAATTAAAACCCTCGTTTAGTTATTTTTCACATTTTAGTGCCTGGAAATCGGTTTTTTTAAGATTTTTTTTCTTATAAACTATTAGCATACAAAAATTATATATAATATATATTATTATATATTATTAAAATATTTACGATTGATTTCTTATGAAATGTTATAAATTTACAACACAAATTGACTAATCAATATAAACTCATAATAGTTATAACTAAATAACATAGCATTTTACTGTCAAATACGCAATTAATCTTGAGAAAATTACATAGCGTTAATTAATGTATTTATTACTAAATACTTGTCAATATCACACTACGGTTAGTAAAGTAAAAGATCATGCTCCCATTGGATACTCATTTTTATAGGTATAAAAGACTAGCATTGCCCGCGGCACCGCCCACGTTCAGATGACCAAAAAGCAAATTCTTAGGTTTTACATATTACGAGTAGTATACTCTTACAATATTTTCCTGCGGTAAAAAATATCCTATATGTTGACCCGGATAACCAGCTATATACCAAATTTCATAAAAATCCCTCCAGTGGTTTTCTGTGATGCAGTAACAGACAGGCAGACAGACAGACAGACAAAAATTCTATAAATTATAGGTTCGGTCTCTGTATCGATAATAATATTTATTTCAATAAGATTTTCCAAAAAATATTTAATATACAGATTCGGCTTCGTTACAATTTTATCAAATGTATAGATTGAGAATTGAATACTTTATTTTGTGCATTCATCGAGTCCTGATAAAACGCCCCACAAGATTCATAACCACTAAAGATGATGTCGCTTAATTATAGATACCCCGTTAAGTATATAAGATAAAGTTGAAAATGAAAGATATTGAATAACACATGTATTTAATAAATAATAAATTCGTATATATTAGATTACATAAGTTATACATTTTAAAAAACCGATTGTAATGCAAATAACCGTTGGCGACTCTATTTAAATAAAATATGGAACAGTGAAATTATTCTTGAATGCGGAAAGAAGGGTTGTGCAAGATACTTTATTGCTATGTTAGGATCTAACTCCACTCGACGAATGCGCATGCGCAGCATTATACAAAAACGTACTGAAATATACAGTTTATTCTTTTATGCTAATTTATAGAATGGGTTAATTGTTCTAATATCATATTTATTCATATTTTGGTATACATTCATATAGACGAGGAAAAAAATATTTAATATCAATTTTTTCAATTTTCATTGCCTTCTGCATAAGGTCAGCTATAGAAATATTGGGAATGTGCTCACTAACTCTCAAGCAGAGTCATTCGTCCTAAACGAAAACAACTCATAAGTATGACTCATTAAGTCTTACTCTCCGTTAACCATATTTACTAAAATAAAGAATATGTTTAGATTTCATACCAATTTATTAACCGACTTCCAAAATATCTGATTAGGTATCTATTCTAAACGAAAAACCCCCGTTTAGTTATTTTTTACATTTTAGTGCCTGGAAGTCGGTTTTTTTAAGTTTTTATTTCGCTTTACGTTAAAACACTGCTTGTGTCGTTTTGACGGCCTCATTTGATAATAATCTTTTTCATTACAATTATAGCATGGGAGCAATGTACTTTAATTTCGAGGCAGGGAGAATATAGTGACACTATTTATTAGTAAAAGAATCATATTTGTAATCAAAATCTATACTAATATTATGAAGAGGAAAGATTTGATTTTTTGTTTGTTTGTTCTGAATAGACTCCGAAATAACTGGGCTGATTCAGATGAAATTTGGTAAGAAGATAGTCTGAGACCCTGGGAATAATATAGAATAGTTTTTATCCCGGAAATCATTCCTTAATAAGGAGGTGAAAATGGGGATGAAAGTTTGAATGGCGAAGCAACCTATGTCGTGTATGTGTCGCTAAAACTAATGAAACATGCTACAAACAACTGAAAATATTTATTTATATTAGTTAATTTATATTAATTATCTACCTTCAACAGACATAAAATTGTTAAGAAATAGTAAAAATTCATGGAGATTTATTTAACGAGTTTTATAAATCAAGATTCATGGACCAAAAAAGTTTTTTTTATTACGGGAAATTATTCACTCATATTCGTCCTAATAGTTGAAAAGAATACTAAATATGCATTTCATTCATTTACGGTCTAAATTCACTAGTGTAAAGATGTTAAATTACACAAAACTGACGCTTGACGCTTGCGCGCATCACTTGAAAATTGATTGCATATGACAACAACCTTTTGCTTTAGAACCGCCATAATTAAAAGAGCAACATCTTTCTTTTTTTTAAATAAGTTTAACAAACGTGAGATCTGTTTGATATTTACTTAAAATATTAAAAAAAAAGAAATAAAAAGTCAGTAGTAAAACATAGTATTTCTTGAATTTATCTGAATACGAAACTAAATTGAGATTGCTTTAGCATTTTTGTATGTTAAATTGGCATCAAAGTGTAACGAAAACGTTTTAATTATTGCGAGATTTGAATCTTAGATGAGGCGCTAAAATTTTTATGTCTTTTTCTACTTCTATATCATGTGTTTGTTTATTGTCTAACCACAATGATTGTAACTCTATTTTAAAACATCTATATATATTCATTCAGTCATTATTATCGATACACAGGCTGTATCTGTAGTTTTTAGAATTTTTGTCTGTCTGTCTTACTGTGACCGCATCAGGAGAAAACCACTGAACAGATTTTGATGAAATTTAGTATGATGATAGCTGGTTATCCGGGTCAACATAAAGAATACTTTTTACTGCGAGAAAATATCTCATCTCTGAGATATCAATACTAACCGTTAAAACGTTAGCAGGGACGAACCTGAGCGGAGAGAGGATGAGTTTCTAATATATTATAAAATCTTCCAAATTGGACTAACTTTCAACAGCAGAATAAGGTGACTCCGATTAAGATAATGTAACATCTAGTTATGGTCTAGTTAGCTAGATTATATTATAATTAAAATGTAAAATCGCTACTATTATACAATTTCATAAATATACCTACTAAAGATAATAGAAAGAATTTAAAATACAAATAAAGTATATATTATAAAACATTAAACTAAACTGTATCGAAAAATATATACTTGCTTTAACTGGACTTGTCTTATCTCGATCGGTATGAGAGCTGTAATTTTAAATTTATGAAATCGCTAAACCAATCGTGATTCATCTGTTTACCAACTTCTCTTATCTTGCCATTAATCAGATTTGCTTTGAGTGTTTTTATGAATATCAAAACACGAGTGTGTTGACTAGTGGCATAGCCTAGCTTTGTCCAGATGTCAAATGATATATTATACAAGAATACATACAAACAGACATACATTCACCTCAATTACTTTTGTTATGCTATTTATTTGTGTTCAGACCTTTTTAACGTCCCACTGCTGGGTACGCGCCTCCCTTCAGTACGAGGGGGATCAGGCCATAGTCCACCACGCAGGCCAAGTGCGTGTTAGGGGACTTCACATGTCTTTCGAAAACTTGCTACGTTCTTTCAGACATGCAGGTTTCCTCACCATGTTTTCCTTTACCGTAAGACAAGTGGTAATGAAAATATCAGAGGTGCGAGACCCGGGATTTGAACCCGCTTCACTCGATTTCCCAAGCGAGCGCGTTACCACTGGGCTACCACTGCTTGCTAGTTATATATGAAGTAATAAATCTCAAATTATCCGATTCACTTCACTGCTTCACTGCTACTTAAGTATCACACGCACTATTGACATAGTAAGCTTTACGAGTGTACGTACAATAACATATAAAAATTCAATCACAGCCGTTCTACTTAAATAATTATATTTTTAAGCTTTAATAGACTGTTTGAAAAATTTATTCTAATGGATCCCTAAGGAAATAATGCTATGACGTCATTCTATAACCATTGAAGTATCTTTAGAAATATATGAGAACTAGCATTGCCCGCGGCTCCGCCCGCGTTCAGATGGCCAAAAACCAATTTCGATAATTTTTTTTCTATATTTGTCTGGTTGGTATGAGAACAGTTCGTAAAGTATTTTTTACCCTCTTACCCCCACCTCCTATTTTTAAATCGCGATTTTAGTATTTTTGTATGAACAATATTATGTAAATACATAGGGGACGAACCCGAGCGAAGCGAGAGTGTGTCACTGTATAACATAAAGCCAAAGATTTTTTTTGTAGATTGAACTCGGGCTTAGTCGCGGGTTCTGCTAGTATCATGTAATAATTCAAGCAATTATTTCATTACAATATAATTATGATATAAGGCAGGATATCTACCATATACAATATATTAATATGTAACCGTGAGAATGGCGGTTGTAACAGTGAGAGTGCCGAAATATCGGAAACTCTCTAAAGTAAGTAAAAACATGAGAAATAAAAATCCGTTTTACATCATAAAAGTATTGTCAGCGACCATAATAATTTAAAGATTTAGTTTATCAGGCATTTTATCTTGTATTATTTAACGATTGTAGAACAGCATATTGTCCTAAGGTATATTTCTTTTTCTAGTTTTTCGTGGGAATTCAAAATATTGCCGTTTAAATATGAACATTAAGCTGTGAAAATTGCACATTTATAATTAGCACTTATGTTGACAACATGATGCATTGGTCTCTTTCACAGGTTTGATTCCTAGCGCTAGTGGTAACGCGCTCGCTTGGGAAACCAAGTGAAGTAGGTTCAAATGCTGGGCCTCGTACATTTGATATTTTCATGTGTGAATCATTCCTAACACGATTACCACTTGCCTTACGGCGAAAGAAAACCTCGTGAGGAAACCTGCATGTCTGAGAGAATCTTGCAAATTTTCGAAAGACATGTGAAGTCCGCCAACTCGCACTTGGCCAACACCGTGGACTACGGCCTGATCCCCCTTGTATAAAGGGAGGCCTGTGCCCAGCAGTGGGACGTTAAAAAGGGTTGAATACATTTCGCTTTTATATATAGATAGTATTATTATCTGTACTAACATTTTTAATATCATAGAATCAATAACGTAAGATCCACACTAAGAAGCCAGAAAGTGACAACGTTCATCTTATCCAACTTAACCAATTAATCTGTAAAAAGTATATTATAGAAAAAAAAAACGAAATATCGGGAACAAAAAGTAAATTAAACCGTAAAAAATATTTTTATTTAATTTAAAATATTTAATAATTCACATTAACCTAAGAGTGTTAAAGTTTATTTTATATAGTAGCCTTGATATATTTTTTTTGTCAAATTAAAAAAAAACTGAAGGATACTTTCGAATGAAAAGGTACTAAATATACACAGTCACATTAAAAACCGGTTTTAAAAAGTAAGTTACAAACAGCACCGTTAATTTAACACTAGTAATTTCATAACACTGTGTCTGTAATAAACATATTTTTTTTGGTTATATTAAAAGTTTTTTTAGGGTTCCGTACCGTAGAAGGAAAAAAAGGAACCCATATAGGGTCACTTCATTGTCCGTGTCTGTCTGTTTGTTTTTTAAGAATCTTTTTCTGAGGAACGTGTAGAGATATCGAGTTGATATTAATACTAAATACAATCCCTTGAAGCTGTGAAAATGCAATTGTTAATGAGAGAATCAAAACCTATATAGTAATTCTCGTTGACCTAGAGACATGAAATTTGGCAAGAAGCAATGTTTTATATAGCACAAGTAAAGGAAAAAACCGTAAAGTGTAAATTTAAGTTCCGTCACAAAAAAATTACGATTATAAACTTTTTTAATGTTGTGTACTACGGAACCCTTATTGTCGGGTCATACTTGCACTCGTCTAATTGTTAACCACAAATAATAGATTTTTGGTGTAAACCAGATTTTTGGTAATCATATAGGTATTACTAAATATTAATGCTACTTTTACACACAACACACTATACTTAATTTTTACTAACACCTTTCTTTTTAATTTTTTAAGTCATTTAATTACTTACCTACTATCAGAATAATTTTTAAATAGAGTATTTAACATACGATCGTACATTCTTACTAATCTGTCAACCGTAGATTTTTCCCGTAAAAGAAACAAAAACAAGTAAAATTTATGAAATAAACAAAAAAATTATAATTTTTGAGATACTTCTTTTATAACATACTTATTATTATAACGTAACTATATTATGCATATCAATCATGTGAAGTCTTTGAAATGAAAAGTAGATTTTGTATGTAATACATTTCGACCTTAGTAACTGGTACGTTGACTGCACTCTACATACGTATATCTTATAATATTAAATGGGTAATTCTTGTATATACATACATAAATTTATTTCGTATATCTCGGAAACGGCTCTAACGATTTGGATCAAATTTTGTATTTAGATAAGGGTTTGCTTATAAAATTTATCTATATAGAGTGACTATAGAGGTATTTTCTGAAAAAAAAAAACGCAATTTACTTACATATCAAATAATATATTAATATCTTTACCCAAAGAAAACTATAATAGCCTTAGAACTTAATACATACAACAAGCTTTTTTTACTTAGAAGCATTACTTTCTCTGGAACTAAAATTCTATATATACAATCTCTAACACAATATGATACTTACTCGTACAACTAACTATATGCACAGTTATTATAAGATTCGCAAGTGGAGCCGGGAAAAGAACTTTTTTGTTCTTTTCAAAACATATATCAGAACTAGCAGCGTATCCGCCCGCGTTCAGATAACAAAAAACCAAATTCTTAGGTTTTACATATTAGTATACTCTTACATTGCAGTTTTTGTATTTTTTCTCAGAAAAAAAGGTAAAAAGTATCCTATATGCTGACCCGGATAACCAGCTATCACCATACCAAATTTCGTCAAAATCCCTCGAGTGGTTTTTCTGTGATGCGGTAACAGACAGACAGACAAAAATTCTAAAAACTATAGATTCGGCCTCTGTATCGATAATAATGTATATTTCAATAAGATCATCTGTCATCTGTCATCTGTGCTACCGACATTAGCTCTACGTACAATATACTTTTAAATTAATATTAAAGGCTAATCCAGTTATACAAGTAGTTTTAAAACCTAAAATATGCTGCGCTTTTTCTGTGGTATTGTTATCTTAGCATTTAAATTGATAAAAATGTGGATAATAAAATGTGTACGATTAAACTCAATATCTTGGTGAAAACGAAGTGTCCTCTTTTACTTGCAAAATCTTTTTGCCTATAAATGACTTAAATGAAAGCTTAGTGATAAAAGTGACTTTAATTTTTAACAACTCTTTACTAAATGTGAATTTATATAATATAGTGTTTTATGTTTTTACAAAGAACTTGACGGTAATACGAAAATAAAAGTTATAGTCCGAGTATCATCTGCAAAATACGAACAACATTTTGCATCAAGTCGTCGTCGTGCGTCTTGGCTCTGTGGTGCAAGGCGGCTACTCGACGTCGTCAGGAACCCGAGTTCGAGTCGCACCTCGGGAATAGTTTTTAGTTTTATTTTCTACATATCTGAGCAAATTTAAAGAGTTAAAGTTTGTATGATCACAACAAAATGTCGAAAAATAAATTAGAATGTTGTTTACGCTTACCCAACTCAGTAGAAATTGTTAAATGTAAATCTTGTAATAAAAAATACCATTATGCATGTGTAAGTACCACAAAAATTGTTTATAAAGATTTAACAGAGGAATACAAAAACAATTGGCTATGTCCGGTGTGCTCTAGACCCAGAACAGATAATACAAACACGCCAATAAGAAATGCTACAAGTTATACAAATGATAACAAAATCGAAGGTGAATCTGAACAATACGTTAACTTAGGCGCAAGGCGTAAGAGAATTAGGTCACCTGGGGATAGCCCAAGGAGTGAGTCTTTGGGAGAGATTAGAAGCATAATCAGACAGGAATTAACGTCGGTACTGGATAATTTTAAAAGTAATATTTTGGAGCAAATTGATTTTAAAATAAAAGAAGTTCTAGATAATATGAGCGGCATTAACACTTCAATCGGTTTTCTAGAAGAGAAATTTGAAGACGTCAAACAGGAAATGCATAACAAAATAAAAATAATTAACAATTTGGAAGAAGAGAACAGGATATTACATTCATCTGTTAAAGATCTTGAGTCAAGGTTATCAGTACTTGAACAACAGTCGCGTGCTTGTAATGTGGAAATTCAATGTGTACCAGAATTCAAAAATGAAAACATATTAACAACAGTTAAACAAATTGCTTCAACTGTGAATTGCAATATTAATGACCAGGATATACAGTACTGCACAAGGATTATGAAAATGAACAAAGAAAGTACTCGACCTCGCTCTATATTAGCTAAATTTACTACGCCTAGGTTGCGAGATACTTTCTTAGCAGCTACCTTATCATTCAACAAGAAAGCAACTTCCAACAAGGATAAACTCAACACAAGCCATCTAGGAATTAGTGGAGAGAAAAAGCCGGTCTATGTATGTGAACACTTATCCCCGGTTATTAAAGCATTACACGCTGAAGCAAGGATGAAATGTAAAAAAATTGGGTATCGTTATGTTTGGGTTAAAAACGGTCGAGTATTTATACGTAAGTCTGATAATTCTGAATACATTTTCGTAAAAAACATAGATGTACTCAAAAATTTACATTAGTTACTTATCTTTTTTTATGTGCTAGTGTCTGATTCATATCATTAAAATTCTCTTCGTTATTATGCTATTATCAGAATGTAAGGGGGTTAAATACAAACATGCAAAGTGTGCGTAATAACATTTTAAATAATAGTTACAGTTTTATTATACTTACAGAGACATGGTTAAGTAGCAGTATATTTGACTCTGAGATTCTTGACGATAGATATATTGTGTATAGACGTGATCGCGAAACTTCTTTGTTTTCTTGTCATAAAAAGACTGGCGGAGGTGTCCTTATTGGTGTTTCTAGGGACTTAGTGTCCCATCATCACGTTGAATGGGCAAGTGATTGCGAGGACTTGTGGGTATCGATTCAACTAAATTCAGGAAAAAATTTAAAGACTATTTATCTATGTGGCGCGTATCTTCCTCCTCTGGCTGACCGTAATACTTTGGAGGTATTTGTAGAGAAAGTAAGTAATGTAATCTCTAATAATCATAGTGATAAATGCATAACACTAGTGATCGGTGATTTTAATTTACCAGGTATCTCCTGGCCTAGTCGTTATATGCAAGATAATATTGATGTAGGCATTGATGTTACTAGTTGCTATGGTGATTGTTCATCAAGTTCAATTTTCACTGACTTCGTTAATCTTAATTCTCTATATCAACTAAATTATATTAAAAATACGTCAGGCAAAATACTTGATCTTGTTTTAAGTAACAGCAACATAGTAAGCATAAGTGAATGCAAAGATCCCATTCGTAAAATCGACCCACATCACCCCCCTCTGAATATAACTTTAAATATTCCGGTCGAAAAGCAAACAAATATACGTAATTTTTCAAAAAGTAAATACAATTATTTTAGGGCTGATTATGATAATATAATAGCATCACTTGATAAAGTGAATTGGCTTGAAGAATTTAAATACTGCTTGGACAATGTCAATGAAATGCTAAATAAATTTTATGCAATACTTTTTTCGATTATAAACAAATATGTACCAAAATCGCAAAAGACACGCAGGATGTACCCAGTATGGTTCTCTAATAAACTTATTCATATGCTTAAAAAGAAATACAAATATCATAGTAAAATAAAACAGTTTAACAACCCTTTAGATAGACTAGAATTTCAATACTTGAGGAGAGACTGCGATAAACTCATAAACAAATCCTACAATGATTATATTACATCAATCGAGAATGCAATAGCAAGGAATTCGAAGTACTTCTGGACGCATATGAAAAATATGCGTAAAAAAGGTAGCTCCTATCCAGCAACCATGGTGTTAGGCAATCTAGTCGCAAAAAATAAACAGGATATCTCAAACTTGTTTGCTAAACACTTTTCCTCAGTCTATGAAATAGACACCTGTGCGTCGAGTTGCAATACTTTAAATCCCCATTCATACATGGGAAATATTTTTCTATCTCAAGCTGATGTCGAGAAAAAACTAAAAAGACTTGACACATCCAAGGGCGCCGGTCCTGATAATATCCATCCTGTGTTTATATCGCGTTGCGCAACCAAACTGTCTTTTCCCTTGCATTTGATCTATAACACTTCTCTGAGAACAGGAGTGTTCCCGGTTAAATGGAAGGAAGCAAGAATAGTACCAGTATTAAAAGGTGGGAATGCAGAATCTATAGAGAATTATCGTCCTATCTCGATTTTGTCAACTGCGTCAAAAGTCTTTGAGAGTCTAGTGCATCAATATTTGCTTAGTATGGTGAGACATAATCTAAGTCAGGATCAACATGGTTTTATGTCAGGAAGATCTTCTAACACTAATCTTATATCTTATATTAGTGAAATCACAGAAGTTATCGATGGTGGAGATCAAATAGACGCTATTTACACTGATTTCTCAAAGGCATTTGACAAAGTTAACCATAACATATTAATTGAACGATTAAAGTCTTTTAATGTGACTGATGCTTTAATATGCTGGTGTGACTCGTATCTACGTTTAAGATCGTCTACTGTTGTAATCGATGGATTTCAGTCGGTTTCATTTATGGCTAACTCTGGTGTGCCACAAGGATCAATTTTGGGACCTATATTGTTTAATATCTTTATAGATAATATAACGAACATTTTCAAGTATTCAAAAATATATATGTATGCCGATGACCTAAAGATGATTCGAAAAATCCAAACTTATGATGACGCGATATATTTACAAAATGACTTAGATGAACTATATAAATGGTGTAAGGCTAATAAAATGAATCTAAATGCAAAAAAATGTCATTACATCCAGTTTACACGTAAAAAGAAAAAGATAAATTATGAATACAAAATATCGAATGTGACTATAGCCCAAGTGGAAGTTGTCTGCGACTTAGGGGTGTTCTTGGATTCTAAATTGCAATTTACTTCACATATAGATTATGTCTCGAAAGTAGCTTATAAATCATTAGGATTTGTTCTCAGACATGCAAAGGAATTCCATAGAATCTCAACTGTATTATTGCTTTTTAATTGTTTTGTCCGAAGCAGATTGGAATATTGTTCTGTTGTTTGGTCGCCTCAATACAATGTCCATGTTGATAGAATTGAACGTATTCAAAAAAGTTTTTGAAGTTCTTAACATATTGGTTCAGGTTTCCTAATTGCTGTACAGGATATGAAAGCAAACTAAAGCATATTCGTCAGCTATCTCTAAACGCAAGAAGAAAGCTTTTAGATCTAATGTTTCTATCCAAGCTGCTAAAGAACAGAATCGATTGCCCGACTCTACTGTCGAAAGTAAATTTTAATGTACCAGTGAGAACTTCTAGAAAGCAAATTGCCCTCTTTAGAATTAATAAACATAAAACGAACCTAGGAAAAAATGCGCCACTTAACCGAATAGCTAGAACCTATAATGGCATTACTTCGGAAAATAGGGGGGTAGACATTTTGCATGACACATTTAACGCCTTTAAAAACAAAATTAATTGCTATCTTGAGCAAATTCAATATTAATCTATTTTTCTTTGTTTTAAAAAAAATGTTATTAATTTGATTGCATGCCGTTTCTCAAGTTTTAATTTTTATGCTATAAAATATAAATATAAACATAATAGGTACATATTAATTGTTCAAATTAGTTATTATTGATTTTTTTTTTGTTTTAAAATTGTATATTTTTTAATTTGTAATTTTAATGAATTATTATTAATTTTTTTTTTAATTTAATTGGAATCATTATTATACAATTAATTAATACTAATGTGATAGCCTGTTAAAGTTAGCAAGTTGTAACTACCTATAATTAAAAGTGCAATTACCATGATAAATTATATGTAACCAAAGTTTAAGTATTATAATATTGTAACTTTTGTTGGTAGTTCAATAAATAAATAAATAAATAAATAAATAAATAAAAGATTTTCGGAAAAATATTTAATGTACAGATTCGGCTTAGTTACAATTTTATTATATGTATAGATATACGAGTATATCATAAGCTTATCAGAATAGCCTGTACCCTAATGTTAGGGCAGAAGTTTAATTAAGTGTCGTTATCTTCTTATTCCTCATGCAAATGCATGAAACTTTGAAAATGACTGTAAAGTCTGTCTTGACTAATCGTGTCTTCATTATAGAGCTTGGCAATAAAAAAATTAAGTTATAATTAGCTAAATATGTTTGTAATGGAATTACATATGTGTATCCATTCAGTATATTTGACCTGCCATATAGCAATATTCATTATGATTTCCATTATATACATACAGCACTCTTCAAATGATTTTCCACAAAAACGAAAAGATATTTTATGTATTTAAATGTATGTTTTTGTATTTATTCATGTTACACGATACCTTCACTAATTTATATGATTATTTTTAACTAGCGACTCACCCTCGCTTCGCTCGGGTTCATCCCTAGGTACGTTTTAACGGTTAGTAATTAGTACGAAATACAAATCTTTGAATTTTTCGGCTTTTCTGTACTATAATGCATATATTATACATATAAACCTTCCCTTTGAATTAGGTACTCTATCTATTGCTGTAAACTGCATTAAAATACGTTGAGTAGTTTAAAAGATTTAAGCGAACAGACAGCGGACTTCAGACTAGCAGACTTCATTTTATACTATGTAAAGATGAATTCGTTGTATACCATCCAAGGTTATTTAACACATCAAATTGAAATAATTTCCTTTTAAATGATTTTGAAGTCGATTTAAGTGTCATTAAAAGGGAAATTCAATAAAAATCAATATCTATTAAAAATTTAAGACAATTCTTAAATTCTCTTTTGAATATATAAATTGTTTTACTCAAAGTAGTTTTTTCCTCACAATTGGGTTACGCTACATATCACAAGATCTACGATCGGTTCATTAACTTAACTCCAGTTTGATTACTTCATAACGTATAGTTGTTCGACAAAATTATTACTATAGTTATTTTGATGGATATTACTAATTACCGGCCTTTTTAATAATTACCGTTGTTTTGTGCAAAAAGTAGTTCAAATCACGTAATATACTTCGAGGTAGAACAATTTCCTAGTATAAGATTGTATTTTTTTAAATATTTTATAAAAGCTAAATTAATTTATAAATTATATAAAAACAAACTTTCAATTATTTGAAACTAGCGGCTCACCTTCGCTTCGCTCGGGTTCGCTTCTAGAGAAACAAAAACAAATCTATCCCATGGGATCTGTACATTTTTCCAGAATAAAAATTAGTCTATGTGTTATTTTGATGCATGAGCTATATTTTGTAGAGTTCCATTAAATCCATTCAGTAGTTTTTGCGTGAAAGAGTAACAAACATCCATATATCTATACCTCCAGACATCCATACATCCTCATAAAATATCGTATTTACAATATTAGTACGAAGTAGGATGATGCATCTATTTTAAAATAACTAAATTTTAAATAAACTGTTAACATTATTATAAAAAAACTTCAAATAAAAAAGTATTCGCATGAACTTAAAAAAACTGTACCAATAACTTTTAATGTATAAAATTATATATTGTTCAAATAAGGAGATAAAATCAACTACTTATACTATATATATATATATATATATATATATATATATATATATATATATATATATATATAAGCATCACAAAATAAAGATATTAAAAAAAAATCAAAAATCTTTACAAATTTCAATTAAATTAACATTAATTATCTATAATTAAAACTTAATTCAATTACTAATTCATATATTACTTAAGTAATATATTGACAAACAAAATTTTCTTATAAATAAATCGTGATTTTCGTTAAAAATATAACATTATACACACACATGTTGAGCTGTAAGAGCGAAAGTGTTTGCTACATTGATCGACGAAACTACTTACTCTCGGTATAAAACCACCGGTCAATTCTCACACAGCACACTCCTGTGCAGCCTTCGCTGAACATTATACAAAGCGACAATGAGGCTATTGGTTAGTTTAAATATATTCATTAAAATAATTATTAAATCTTAATTGATTGAATTAAAATTACATTTTTAATTTCCACTCATTTGTAAAGATTTGTATTATTTTTTTTATTATTGGACTAATTAATATTATATAGAATAATCTGGATTAAGCTAATTTTTCTTATATTTTATACTCGCATTTGTTAATTTTTTATGTATTTTTCAGAGATCTTCCTTCATCCTGGCCGTGGCTATAAGCCTGGCCACGGCAGAGGAAAAGGCAGAAAAAGATTCAAAGGCTGAACCTAAGCAGGTCGAAGAAAACAAGAAACAGGACAAGAGAGGTCTTTCAGATTACTATGGTGACCATGGTTACGGAGACAGTGGCAGTTTCGGTGGCCAGGGAGGCTATGGTGGAAGTTTAGGAGGATATGGTGGTGGATATGGTGGAGGATATGGTGGTCATGAAGAACATGAGAAGACAATCACAATTGTCAAGAAGGTGCCAGTACCTTACCCAGTGGAAAAACATATCCCTTACCCAGTGGAGAAACAAATACCAGTAGCAGTCAAAGTACCAGTACCACAGCCGTACCCCGTAGTGAAGACTGTACATTTCCCAGTCAAGGAAACAATCAAAGTTCCTGAATACATCCCGAAGCCTTACCCAGTGACCAAACATGTGCCAGTACCAGTCAAAGTACATGTTGACAGGCCAGTACCAGTAAAGGTATACGAAAAAGTGCCATACCCAGTGGAGAAGCACATCCCAGTTCCCGTGAAAGTACCAGTGCCTCATCCCTACCCAGTGGAGAAGGAGGTTCATTTCCCAGTTAAGGTTCCAGTGAAAGTACATGTGCCGTATCCAGTCGAAAAGATCATTCACTACCCTGTCCATGTGCACGTCGACAACCCTGTGCCAGTTCATGTCGATAAACCAGTCCCAGTTCACGTTGAGAAACCAGTGCCTTACCCAGTGGAGAAGCCCGTACCCTACCCAGTGAAGGTTCATGTTGACAACCCAGTGCCAGTACATGTGGAAAAACCTGTACCCTACCCAGTGAAGGTACACGTACCTGCACCTTACCCCGTAGAGAAGGTTATTCCGTACCCAGTAGAAAAGAAAGTACCTATCCCCGTACATATCCCAGTGGACAGGCCCGTCGCTGTCCCAATTGAGAAGCACGTGGCATACCCAGTAGAAAAGCATGTACCTTACCACGTGAAGGTGCCAGTTCCTATCGTCCATCATGAAGAACACCATGGCTACGAGCAGAGCAATGGATACGAAAACTCTGGCAGCCTAGAAGGAGGTTTTGAAGGCCACTATGGAGGCTCCGAGGGTGATTACCACCACTAAGTGAACTGATCTCTTTTTTTTTGTTTTTGTAGCTTTAAATGTTGATTTGTGTTTAGACTTCGAATAAGTATTTTAATTTACTGGAATGCATATGTAAATACGCTGAAAGTATTACAATATACATTTATAATTTTTTAAAATAATCTTTCATTTGATTTTATCGATTTTTTTAATTGTAGTGAAAAATAGCAATTTTCAATGCGGTTTAGAAGTTATCAAATCGGGTAATTGCGTATATTAACTACTAATAATTCATACGTAAATTCTCTTTCACTGAATGATATGGCACAAAACATATTATTCAAACTAGCGACTCATCTCGCTTTGCTCAGGCTCGTCTCTAGATGATTCTCTAAATTGACATATCTTTTTTATTTATGAACCGATTGGAATAAAACAAATACTAAATGTTAAGTGAAGCTTACCACAATACATTAGTGGAAACCCCATCCAAAGAGCTTTAGCCATTTCTGAGATTAGCGCACACAAACGCACAGACAAACTGACAAACTCTTTGTTTTATTCGGGTTATACCCAATAATAGTTTTTCGCAAATATCTTCTATGTAGACAGCGATCAGTAACTTTTATCATATATATAGAATAGATATAGTTCAAACTGTCACACATTGATGATAGAAAATCAAGCGGCAAATAAACTTGAGTTCGTCATACATTTATAAGCAAGTCAGTACAATTAATCTCATATTGCGAAGTTATTCTAATTCCGCATACCCAATAACATTACATAAAGCTTTACGCAATAAGCTATAAAGATCATGGCTAAAACACATAATAGACGATTAATTTTAACTATATTTCATCTAAATTTTCTTTATTTGGTTAGAAATTAAATGTTTTTATTAAACTGTCTAATGAAATCTAATTGCTGAGAAGTTATTTATGTAACAAACATTGATTGCATGGAACAACGAACGATGCGCAGTTTCCTCATTATAATTACACCTGAACACACATATACCGGAACATTGGCTAATTTAATTTTATCAGTACGTTTGTTTGTTTGGAAAATCTTGTAAAATACCAAAAATATGAAAAATTCTTATAAATACA
This sequence comes from Brenthis hecate, assembly GCA_951806755.1. NCBI lineage: Eukaryota > Metazoa > Arthropoda > Insecta > Lepidoptera > Nymphalidae > Brenthis > Brenthis hecate. The sequence continues at coordinate 5,990,012 of OX638272.1, read as the reverse complement.
AAGTAGATGCTCTTCATCTTTATTATAATAATACGCATGGGTTTTTTATTATACGAGAAAACTATGACTTAACGGATTAGAATTTGTTACGAAATTTTGCGGTGTGTGAGTCGGAAAACAAAAGAATAGTACAAAGTGAATGTGATCTACATAGATACTCGTAACTGACGCGTTATACGAAATTTGTAAGCGCTTTAAATAACGAAATATCTTACAACATATACAATATTAATAACTTACTTAAAATTAAATGTTTATTTATTATAAGTATTTGTTGTGTAATAATATAAAACACTAGCATGCGGCTTTGCCCGCGTTCATTATTTGGATATTGTTTATACAAAAATATTAAAATCGCGATTAAAAAAGGGGGTAGGTTGAAAAAGACTTTACGACCAATTCTCATACCCAATAAAAATACAAAAAAATCATTTAAATCGGTCGAGCCGTTTCGGAGTACGACCACAAACTCCGTGACACGAGATATTTATATATTAGATAAATCAAACTGGTTTGATATTTGTTAGTATACCACTAAAGTTGTTAGAGCTTTAGGTCTAATACTTAGGTTATCGAAGATTTTAGGAGACTAATAGTGACCTAATGTAAATTTTATTTAGATTAAATCAAATTAATTCACGTTGTTGATTTTGTTTCGCTTCCTGTGCCGATGTATATCTGTATAAATATTATAAATGTGAAAGTTTGTGAGTATGTATGGATGTTTCTTACTCTTTCACGCCAGAACAGCAGAACGGATCTGGATGAAATTTGGTACAGAGATAGATTATAGTCTGGAATAATATATAGGCTACATTTTATCCCGGAAAAATGTACAGTTCCCGAGGGATAGATTTGTTTTTTGTTTTAACTAATAACATAACGCGAGTAACTAATAAAGTAACTAAATAATAAATATTTATTTTAATTAGACTAAATAAGTGCTACTTCACATATCATTTATTTGAATTGAATAAAAAGCTATTTATGTTTACAAATTTTTTGTTCGGTAGACATACTCGTGTGTCCTTCAAATTAGCAATTTACTGCTATTACAACATATGATCGTATCGTATATTTTATATCACATTATACTTTCACTAAAAATGATTGAAGTCTATAAAATACTAGCAATCTGCCCCGGATTTGTCGGTCGAGTTTTTGGAAAATATTATTTCTAATACAATTTTTTTCGCTCATTTTCATATCTTTTTTCGTTATATTGTAAAAAAATCCTTTTTTTGTGGTTACCTATATATTTATAAGGGAATAATACATTGTCGAAGTATCAGCATGTTTCATGTAGAATTAGACATCACTAATAATAGGACGAGCAGTTCTATATTATATAGTATTAATTAACTAACCTTATGTAGGGTATGTTGGCAGGAATGTGGTACTTGGAACCAGGATCGAAGTCCAGCTCGGATCTAAGCACTGGAGGTTTGATACCTTCATACTGCTCCCTGAAAAAAAAAGCATTATAAGTTACTATATGTATTTATGCAATTTTTATTTCTTTAAGCTCTATTTTCGAATGTGTGTATAAGTACAAGTGAGCAACTTTTTTTTTAATTTTAGTTTTGGCGATTATCGGAACACGCATATAGATTAATTTTTATTTTTGTACCTACGTACAAAACGTATCACTTAGATGTAGTATTTAATATATATTTTAATACAAGCTGTTTTCTTTAAAAAATAATTAAAAAAAAATACATTTCATAAATTATAACTTTGCATAATTATAACATTAATTATTGGTTCAAATTCTGTGTTCTTTAAAATAAATGAAGAACAATTTTGTTACAAGAAATAAGGTCACTTAGTCGATAATTCTCACTTACATAACTATGTACAAATAAACTAACATATACACATATATGTATATGCTAAGCTACATAAGCTGTTTTAATTTTCGTGGTCTAAGTAATAAATTATGAAAGATTAAAATTTTTATTATTGAAGTTACATAATAGATGTATACTTATATTTTTTTCTTTAATAAGTTGAAAAATATTATCTTTATGTAAAAAAAAGATTAAAGACGATAGTAAAATTATAAATATATATTTGAATTTACTTTGCAACTCTATAGTGTGATCTAACTGCCTCAGTGGTCTAGTAAGCTAGCATGTACTGCTGCAGATCCGGAGGTTCTGAGTTCGAGTCTCAGGACTCAAGTCGTTCCAAGTATAGTTATTGAGTTCTCTTTCAAGAAACTGTCTCATCAAGAAATTTTGTTGACAAATACTACAGAAGATGTTTAAACTAATTGTAAGTATTTTAAATAAAATCTTTTCGGATTATTGCACTGTTTTTTTTGATTTGATTATTGGTTGGTTGGAATGGAATGGTCTAAAACTTAGTCTCTTCCGTGATCATGATTGCTGTAAAGCATTCGAAACGTCGGGAACCAAAAATCAAAATGAATCAGCGAAATAATCCAATAAGATAGTTTTATTTAAAATGTCAAATATTCGCGTAAATCTAAGAAAGTATGAATTGTAAGTATTTAATTGCATAATATATTTAGAAATCGCTTCATCTTATAACATAACCCATTGTAAAATCCTTTCAACGGTTTTCGTAAGTCAAGGCTGAACCTCGACCGTATCTGCCCCAGCAGATACAAACTAGATCAAATATTTAGAGATTGAAAGTTAAAAAGAGCATCGAATGTTTCAAAACACGATATATGTTTTAATGCCCCATTTTTACTTATGTTAAAAATTTTGATACAAGTGCGAGTCTGATTTCAGTCGTTTCGTGGTCTCCATACATTTTATTTGTGCTACATAAATCCTGATAAAGGGCTTATTTTATATGGTACTTAAATTTGGCTTGTCTTTGCAGTTCTTTGTTATACTTCGGAATTTACACTAGAAATAATCGTACTTCCTATACAAGTATACATAGATGCAGAAAATCCAAGCGGAATGATAGACAGACATTGTTAGTGCTAATAAAAGAGCGAGTTCCCGATTCAACCTATAGGTTACGCAACCTTGGTAGAATACATCATAGTAACGTGGTAGCTTTGAAAATGAATCAATTTATTGCCTTGCTTTAGTATCGTATCGAAAATCATTTATACTGCAATATACCCAAATTGCAAAGGCAGTGGTAACCCAGTGGTAACGCGATCGCTTGGGAAACCGAGTGAAGCAAGTTCAAATTCCGGGTCTCGCACCTCTGATATTTTCATGTGCGAATCATTTCTAACATGATTACCACTTGCCTTACGGTGAAGGAAAACATCGGGAGGAAACCTGCATGTCTGAGAGAACCTAGCAAGTTTTCGAAAGACATGTGAAGTCTGCCAACCCGCACTTGGCCAGCGTGGTGGCCTATGGCCTGATCCCCCTCGTATTGAAGGGAGGCCCGTGCCCAGCAGTGGGACGTTAAAAAGGGCTGAATACATACACATACATACATACATACCCAAATTATGAACTGAATGCAAAGGTGAATTTTCCATATTTCACGCAATATATTTTTACTCATGATTGGATTACTTGATCAAATTCGGTAGTGCCTACATTTCTAAGCAGCCATTTAAGATACATTCGACTCGTAACTGAATAACACTATCCTTTCTTTTAGCTTTCCCTTTCTAAGATATAATTTAAATTCACTCGAGTCGTAATAAGAGAATATATAATTCAATAATTATGTAAACAGTTTTTAATATAGTAATTATAATAATAAATAATATTTTATTTGCTTAATGCATGCATATATTCGATAAAATGGTGCGTACATGTCATAGTATTATCAACATACGATAGATGGTTCGGTTAGTGTGTTGAGACATTAACACACAGCACCATCTAGTTCCATGGTAAGCTACGAGGTTTGTGTTATGGATACCAGATAGTTGATACACTACACATATATAACTTTAAATACATACATATTGTAAATATAAACATCCGTGACTGGAGTACAAGCTTTCGTGCTCATCACACAAATGGATGCCCCCAACGGGATTGGAACCCGCGACCGCTGGCACAGCAAGTAGAGTCACTACAAACTGAGCCAAGCGTGTACATATACATGATTTTTTAGCTTACTTACCCTCGCTTCGCATTATTCTAATATATATGATCCATCTTGAGAACAATTTCATTACTAACTAGATTATGTGTTACATCAGATCGTAATCTACTTGTGTATTAAATTTCATCGAAATCCATACAGCCGTTTTAGCGAGATGGAGTAACAAACATACACATACAAACTGTCGAATTTATATAGATGGGTAATCGGAATACAGCAAGTAAGTTTGTATGTATATTCGTCACATGACATCTGGGCAGAGATAACAAAAGTAATTATCAACAAATATACATATAAAGCTGAAGAATTTGTTCGTTTGAACGCGCTAATTTCTGTATCTACTGGTCTGAATTGAAAAACTCTTTTTGCTTTTTATATATATATATATATATATATATATATATATATATATATATATATATATATATATATATATATATATATGTATATATATATATATATATATATTTGCTTTGTATGGGCTGGCACCGATTTCGAAAATATTTGATTAGGTATGTATAGTAAATGAAAACTACCAATCAGTTATTTTTCACTTTTTAGTGCTTTTGTTTGAAGTCGGTTTTTATTTTTTTGTTAAAAAGTTTTTATTTTTCCCTTTTTAGTGTAGACAGTAGTAGCAAAGTAAGGATTCTAACGTGTTAGGCTTGTCAAATCAAACAAAATAAGCCCAAACTATCTACTATTAGCCGTTGAAGAGTTCCACCTATCCACCTTCTGGTCTTGCCATCAGATCAGGTCAACAACACCGAACCACTGTACTATCAACGGAAATAGAAATACTTGCAAAGTTTCAAGTCAATATGACAATTAGTAGTAGGTTAAATTCATCATTAGTTGTTTTTCCACCCTTAGGGATAATATTTTTTTTTTAAATTTAAATGGGACCAATCTGGAAGTATACCCTTTCAAAAAAAACAAAAATTGTCCAAATCGGTTAATAAATGACGGAGTTCTGAGGTAACAAACATAAAAAAAAAACATACAGTCGAATTGAGTACCTCCTCCTTTTTGAAGTCGGTTGAAAATAATGACAACAAGAGGCAAGTTAGTTTAGTTTTCGATGAAGCTAAAAGAAAAGATTTTATCTGTGGATTCCGAAAAAGAAAACTAGAAAGAAAAAAGAAAGCTCAAGAGGAACAAGCAAGAGAATAAAGTTATCTAACATCACACTAAGACCTACGAAACCGAAGCAATTCTACAAGATTGAACTATGCGAGTAGATCCGCGAGAAAAGCATAGTATAGTAATAAAAGCCACAATAGCTAACTCAATTAAATATTGTATGAAACAACATAATACGGTCGTTAAATATAGCCAATACATTTTTAAGTCTAGAATCTTCCTTCAATGAAGCAACATGATCACTCGTGACCTAGTCAAAGCTATTTCCCCGCGCACCAGAGCGTATGTAACCGCGTTACGTTATAAGAACATTATAAGTAATTATCATTATCTAATATAATCGTCCATGTTGTCTTTTTGTACGTGTCCGTTGATATTAACCGGTTAAATAGAGGAAGAAAATCAGTATGTGAACCTGTTTCACGCATTACTACATGTTAAGGATTTCCAAATGCGACGAGATTGTATGTTATGCTTAGTTGTTATCGCAAGATAACTCGTTAAGGCCAGATAATGTGAATATTTCAATCGATGCCCTTACACAATATGAACATACTAAAAAATATTATTAGAAACAGTTGCTACTGTTGTGTTTCTCACCGGCTTTTCTCAGCAAAACTGCCTTTCGAGCCGGTGGTACATTGCTGAAGGACTTGTTGCCATTTGATAAAAATTTAAAATTGATGATTCAAAAGTGCTTCTAAAAGTTCATTTGAATAAAGTATATTTTGACTTTTTAACATAAACTTAAGTGAAAATGGGTAGGCCATGTTACAAGACTGCAAGATAATTGATGGACTAAAAAGATGACATACGGGATAGAATCGTTTGGCCAACGTAAACGAGGAAAACCATACCTCTATGGGAAGACGAGATGGCACGTATACGGGAGAATTCTGGACGGTCAAGCGAAAGACAGAGCTAAAATACTCTGGAGGAGGTCTTAACCTCAGGGGCTCTCAAGTGAAAACATTATTATTATTTTTAAATTAAGATAATACTGTCATTTAGAGACATATTATGGCTTTTTATTTTGTAATAACTTTATATATTATACTGTCTTCATACCAGCTTAGAAACGAGCATTGAATAAATATACTATCCTTCAAGCGTATTGGGCATATTAGTATGCTGCGCAGGCGTTGTTTTAGAGATTTTTAGGTCATCTCAATTATATTTCTTAAATCCTACTTTCTGTATATTATGCTTGCTTATTAAAATATTATAAATATTAAAAATTGTTAAATGAATATTCATTTTTTGGTTTTTAGGGTTCCGTACCCGAGAGTGGCAACCCTATTACTATGCCTCCGCTGTCTGTCCGTCCGTCCGTTAGTCTGCTAGAGGGCTGTATCGCATGAACCGTAATAGGTAGAGAGATAAAATGTTCACATAGTATGTATTTGTTTTGCCACTATAATAATAAAATAAACAATAATAAAATTAAAACACAAGAAACATTTTTTAACTTCCGTAATTGATCATCGAAATTAATATACTACATACATAGAGTAAAAGTCATATTAATAAAAAGTTCATGTACAATGGTATGGAACCCTTCGTGTGCGAATTCGCACTTGACCGATTTTGTTTTTCTTGTACATAGCGAAATCATAGGGATATCAACATAGACCTTCTTTTAATTTGATAATGTATACAATTATTCCAGTGTGATATCATTGTACTAGCGACTCACCCTCGCTCGCTCTAGTTCGTCCCTAGGTACATTTTGACACTTAGTATGCAATAGATTTTTCTTTTACGTGAATTTTTCCGATGTTTTAATAGTTATTCTGGTATTCGGGATAAAGACAAATCCAACAAAGCAAAGATCATAAGAATCGGTCCAGCAATTCTCGAGTTATAAATGTTTTACAAACCCGAGTTTGTTATATATATATATATATATATATATATATATATATATATATATATATATATATATATATATATATATATATATATATATATATATATATATATATAACACTGTATTTATTTCCGATTTCAATAAAAAAAATTGTGTGTACGAGTATGTTTGACTTTTTTCAGAAAATAGCTCAAATGTGCATATATGTCAAGGGTAAGTTCATATAAGTTTAAAAAAAATCCACCTCTAACCGTGAAATATTTACTTTTAAAGTAAATTTAAAATCAGTATAATTTTATATTTACCTAAGTCTCCACCAATGACAATTGTACTGCTCCTTCCTAATATCTCCATTGAAGACATCCCATCGCCATTTATCCATGACTAAGGCAAATGGCAGAAATGCCAGCTTATCCATAGCCTGAGTGAACAGGTAGTTGATGTCATGAGCTGTATCGTCAACTGAGCGCTGAATCAAACCCAGGGTTTGGAGGTGGCGAGGAGATGAAACTGATAACGCTATGGTCTCCCCTACAGCTTCATGGAAACCTGTGGTGTAAAAGAAATATGACGTTAATAGGATTATTATTTATGCTTGGAATAGACATAGGTATATCCTATATATTTTAACTAAACATTTTATATATAAAATTACAAGTATGTGTATTTGCGAATTTTTTTCATAGAAAATAGTAGAACAAAATAATAACAGCAAGTTTAAGCGCTAAAGTTAAAACAATAAAAACTCCTTACTAACATATATTAAAAAAATAAAAAGTAATATAAAGAAATCTCCTCTTAAAATATAGTCAACGACATATTAATCTAATTTTTTTTTTATTGTTCTTGTATCATACATAGAGTAGATATGAGCTAGTTTCTATTTAACCATTGCAATTTAAATGGCACCCTTGGAAACTATATTTTAAAAGACATGCGGGTAATATTTACAGCTTATACAAAACAATATCAAATCTCTTTTATGAGTAATATATAACTAAATAATTAAGCGTATGACTTTTATGAACAATAAACTAAAGCAACTGTTTTTGAAACCAACGTACGATAACACATAATAGAACAAATGACCTACTAATTACATATTTTCTTTAAGAATCTTGTATGAGTAATATTTATCTATCAATCTATACTAATCTGTATAAAAAAATCTTTTCGGATTATTTCGCGGATTTATTTAGATTTTCGGTTTCCGACGTTTCGAATGCTTTACAGCAATCATGGTCACGGGAGAGACATGTTCTTGTTTGCTAGAGGCGCACCCGAGCGAAACGAGGGTGAGCCGCTAGTTTGTTGTATTTCAAGAATTTATTCTATTACTTATGAAAAAAGTGGTGGTTTTTAAAATAAACGCCATCTAACTGTTCATTAAACAGTTTTATGGCCGATTTCACCAACAACCAATAAGCTACCACCTACGGTATGGGATCCCTAGCTTAAAAGTCCCCTAAACCAGCCCCTAAATTAAATTTCGTTTTACGACCGTCTTTAAGCTCATATTTCGAGCACCTAAATTTAGGGGACCTTTTAATATTTAGGTGACCCCTAACTGTCAGTGAAACAGAATCTGTCCCCTAACAGCCTCCTTACCATGCTTAGGGGATCCCTTAAACTTAGGTGACGTTGGTGAAATCGGGCATTAGAGTAACAGCAAAAAAGAGAGCTGGGAACAAAATATTTGTGTTATGACCTACAATCTACATATTAGGTTAGTGGGAAAAAAACCAAGAACATACTAATAACCTGAAAATGATTTCAAGTATTTTTCGGACGCTGCTCTACTTGCGTAGTACTTAAAAAAAAACAACATATAAAATGTTACTTAGACATATCACCAGTTAAAAGTGAAATAATATTTAAAATCATACGAGTAATTCTAGATTCACAGACAAACAAACAAATTATATATTTTTATACTGGTTAAAATTTACTTAATTTTAATAGTTAGTAGTAATTCTCGTAGTTAAACACAAAAGACTAAAGTATAGAAGGTACAAAGAGAAAGCGAATGCGGAACCGTCCCGATTGATAGACTCGCACGGAAACTTATCGGAAAAATAAACTGGTACACGATATAACTCTAGATTTATACTTTAGATTTTAAAGTTGTACATGTTAGTAGAATTTTTACTATCTAGTTGAATGATTGAAGTCATATAGTCATTACTTATGTCATCTATACATATAATAAAATTGTAACTAAGCCGAATCTGTACATTAAATATTTTTTGGAAAATCTTATTGAAATAAACATTATTATCGATACAGAGGCTGAATCTATAGTTTTTAGATTTTTTGTCTGTCTGTCTGTCTGTTACCGCATTACAGAAAAACCACTGGATGAATTTTGATGAAATTCGGTATGGTGATAGTTGGCTATCCGGGTCAACATATAGAATACTTTTGACCGCGGGAAAATATCTCATTTTTGAGAAAAATACAAAAACTACAATGTAAGAGTATACTAATATGTAAAACCTAAGAATTTGATTTTTGTTCATCTGAACGCGGGCGGAGCCGCGGGCAATGCTAGTGAGATATATTATTAGTTTTTATACATAACATTATTGTGTAAGCGTAATAAAGTGTCACTATTGCAAATTATTACATAGTGCAGTTTATATAGTTTGTTTTTAGATTGCTTTATTAATCAATATTATTTATATGAAATTTCGATACACTATGTTATGTATGTCAAATATCAAATTTTACATATTATAAAGTGTCATTATATAAATTACTAGCGGACCCGACAGACGTTGTCCTGTCTACACGTCTTTAATTTGAAAATTTCAAACTTTTTTTAATAAGCTAAAACATTCTTGACCATTTTGATGAAAATTATTATTCAAATGTTATGACAATATCTAACGTCATTACATGTAAATTTATTACAATTAGATTAATCGATAGTCATATATTTTTTTATTCATTTATATTCAATTATGTAAATTTTATTTGCATACTATTTTATTTTCCCTTAAATCTCGAAACAGTCATAAATTAATGACGCCGATAGTACACAAATAAATTTTTAGGTTAGGTTAGTTATTAACTAACGCACGTGTAAATTTGATAAAAAAAATTATAAGAAATATACTCACTTCGATTCTGCACTAAATTCGCAAAATGTATAGTTTTTTAGGCACACTTCAAAACTCTTCTCAAAACACTCAGTACCTTTTAATTTAATATTTGATCCAGCACATGGTCTACAATAACACAATGATAACAAAACTTTTTTTTAATTTGATAGCAGCGCTAACTGTCGGGAAAGACTAAAATTAAAATTCGAATATTATTTAAAATTTGACACTGCGATGGTAGCGCCGTCTGTCGGATCCAATGTAAAACATTCCAAAATCAACAACTACTAATAAATTAAAAATTAATTAAAAAAACATTGTCCAGCGGATAAAATTGTGAATCTAAACCATTCCCAGATCCCCTTGAACACACACAAAAAATTTCATCAAAATCGGTCCAGTCGTTTGAGAGAAGTTCAGTGACATACACACTCACAGAAGAATTATATATATAAAGATATACACTATATACGTATAATATATATGGTACATATATAGTATATGTACTATATACATATATACAAAAAATATTAATCGCACTTATTTTTAAATAACATTAATTGGTTCATTACCTAAAGCAATCTTCTATAGAAAGTGAAAATAAAAACAAGATTATAAATTCAACGCGCAATTACTACTAAACCTTAATAAAGTTAACGATGCTAAACTTGACCCCGTTGTGAGCTCAAACATTTACAAAAAAGTTAGTGCTTGATATAGCTTTATCTAGATATGGCATGTCAAAACGCGATATATATATATATATATATATATATATATATATATATATATATATATATATATATATATATATATATATATATATCAAATAAGATAGAAATTATCTTTAGGTATAATTTGTAAGAAAAATAATAAAATATTTAAAGTCGATAACTGTTCCTATGGCAGTGGTAGCCCAGTAAAAAGAATCATCATCAATATAGATCTACATGGACTTTAAGAATCATGTTTCATGATATTTTTTCTTTCGGATTTTTTCGCGGATTTATTTTGATTTTTGGTTTCTGAAGTTTCGAATGTTTTACAGCACCAAAAACCCTTTTATTTAAAATGTCAAATATTTGCGTAAATCTTAAAAAGTATTCAACAATTTTTATTGAGCATTAAATTATTATTACATTTTTTTACTGAATTCTCTTTAATTTTTTTACTAAATTCTCCCAGAAAAAGTGGTAATATAAACTCAGCTAAGTAGGTTACCTCATGCATAAGTTGCCTACAAGATACCTCTTTTAGATTTTTATATGGTTTACAAGAGCAATAAAGAATATGTTATAACAGAATTTAGTCAGCGCAGGCAGGTAAAGCGGCTATTTAGCACATTTTACTCTAACCTGATTTACAAATATTAAAATTCAAAACTGAAAACTTTTTCAAATCAAAATAAAATTAGCCTATATCGGTTAGGGATAGTGTAGTGTACCTTTCTATTAGTGAAAGAATTTTTGGAAAGAAATTCTACATACAAACAAAGTTTACCTCTTTATTATATTAGTATAGATAAATGCCACATCTATTAAACTATTCAAAGATGTCTAATGGAATCGAGATGCGTCCGTTATGTAACAATACCGTAATCGCTAGTTTTAATTTCCGTAAATTTGCTATTACGTGTACGACAAAATAAGGTGCACTTTAATATTCTTTGAAAATGGAAATGTTGAAAACTTGGTAATTTTTATATTTAGACTAAAATTAAGATACATTTTTCATACATTTTCCGTTTGTAATTGTTTATTATAATATTGGATTACCTACAAGAAATTATTGATACTATTATAAGAATTTATTAGTCTGTTTATTAATTATTATATTATTAATAACATATATATATATATATATATATATATATATATATATATATATATATATCTTATAGTACAATGTACTCAATGCACTATACAACGAAATATGATTAAATAAATTTTATTATTAGGTTTATACACGCAAACAAATAAACATAACAGAATATTACTCGTATAATAACTTGTACTAAGGGTCCAGAGAAAAAATTAAAAAATGTACACCTTCGACCCTTATATAAATTTATTTTTTTGTGATAATCTAAAATGACCTGTCATATGCAGGCTTCACTCTCGTCCATCGAACGCTCTCGTAATGAAAAGTGATATCTCAGTTTCTCGACACGCAGCTCGCGGCCAAGTGTCGTAATATGGGGAACAATTCTGTTAAATTATGTAAATTTACTTAGACGTTGTTGCGAATGTTAATATTTCCAAAACTTCCTACGGTACGTGCTCTTGAATACGTGCTTGGAGTAAACGTTGGAAGAAACGACGTATTTACAGAGCATCTAATCATTGCAAAACCTAAGTATGTCACTTTATATATCTATATATACATATAATAAAATTCTAACTGTGTCGAATCTGTATATTAAATATTTTTTGGAAAATATAGTTAAAAATAAATAAATACAGTTTTTAGAATTTCTGTCTGTTTGTCTGTCTGTGACTGCATCACGGAAAAATTACTGGAGGGATTTTGATGAAATTTGATATGATGATAACTGGCTATCCGGGTCAAGTTCAAGAGGCAGGTTTTAATATATAATTTGTTAAGTTTTTGTATACATTGGCTAAAATACATCGATATTTGTTGGAGGTGCCGGAAAAAATAAGACATCTGGGAGCTTTCAACGAAAACGCTGCCTAAACCCTTTGAGATATAACAAAATAATGTATGGTGGAATTGTGTATCTTATATAGGTCTACAGAAAATTCCGCGATGGCATATGTCTATCTCTTAAGGATAACATACTATATCCATTTTAATTTAAAACGTACCTATAATATACTAAACCTTAAAACGTACTTAGGGACGAAAATAAGCACAGCGAGGGTGCATCGCTAGTATTTTACATAAATATAAAATAGTTTAGAAAGATGTTGTATTTTTTAAAATTAATTAATTATTAATGAAATCTTAATTGGAAGATGGAATGTAATATACATATGTATGGTACATTATAAAATTGTGTAAGATTTAAGAAAAATATTCAAGAATTTAAATTGTCTATTTAAAATAAATAATTTAAATTATTTACAATTTTAATTTATATTTTAAATATTTTTAAAATTTTAAGCTTTAACAATATTTAATTTAGATTAACAATTATTAGGATCTACTTTAACTGGCAGACAGCTGATGTTATAAGGAGTAACTTAAGCTACTTTTATTTCAGAAAAAGTGTCTTCAAAGGATTTAGGGGCCCCTCGCGAAAAATTCGAACCGACCGAAGCGGGGGTAAGTCGCTAGGGTACCTATACCTAATATATAAAAAATATATTTACGGCATATAATGATAAGTATGTAAAAAAATAATATCTACACGATTCATTAACAGTAATGGCTCTCTCGTAACGCTTGTAAGTTCAATTGCAGCAAATTTAAAGCTGGGACCGTTGAATTTATTACGCCCAAATTATTTCTATATCGATTACTTACTAATATGGTAATAGAAAACATCATTAGGAAACCTCTATTTGTCAGTATAACTATCTAAAAATGTCTTCTCGGATGATGTGTAATCCACTAACTCACTTTTGACCAGTGTGGTGGACTATGACCTGCCCCTCGCATTGAAAAAAGCCCGTACCCAGCAATGGAACGTAAAAAAAACGACTAATTATTATATTATTACACGATTAATATAAATGGATTAAAGTAATCTAGCACTAGAGTAGCTATACCAAGATATTTATAAATATTTTAAATAGTTTCTTATCAAGCAATATGTTTCTACATTTTATTCAGCCCTTTTTAACGTCCCACTACTGGGCACGGGCCTCCCTTCAATATTAGGGGGATCAGGCCGTAGTCCACCACGCTGGTGAAGTGCGAGTTGGCGTTCACATGTCTTTTGTAAAATCGCTAGGTTCTCTCAGACATACAAGTTTCCTCACGATGTTTTTCTTATATTTAGTATTTTCTTTATAACCGACTTTATAAAGGCCTGAATACATATATGTATGTATAATAACGTCATATCATTGTACGTCTAAAGAATGTATTAGTAATAGTATAATATATTATTATGAAGCTATGCGATAAAACAAATATCGCACACATTAATCAGTGGACAAGAAGCTCTTTCTAATTAAATTATACAATATGCCATCAACTTAATTCAGTCACATTTACACTCTCCAAAGTGTTGTCAGTTGGAAAATAATAAAATGGTATCGATATCAAGTATTGTGGGTATAGTACTACCTTTAGTGTTGTGTTTCAAATATGGTAAGACTAGATTTTTTTTTTAGCTAATTCCAGCTGTTTTATCTATATTGTCCTAATAAATTATCGTTTTATTCTATATATATATATATATATATATATATTATATATATATATATATATATATATATATATATATATATATATGATAAAATTCTGCGTCAAATCAAATATAAAGATACAGAGGCGGAATCTATAGTTTTTAGATTTTTTGTGTCTGTCTGGGAACGTATCACGAGAAAACCACTGGATAGATTTTGATGAAATTTAATGTCATGATAGCTGGTTGTCCGGGTCAACATATAGAATACGTTTTACTGCAGGAAACTATCTCATTTCTGAGAAATTCTAAACTTTAAAACGTAGGGACAAACCCGAGCGATGCGAGGGTGAGTCGCAAGTAACAAATAAAGCCATAATATGTTGTACTAGTTACTTAATGAATTCAACCATCCACCTTTTGGCTTTATTATCAAATTCATTATCAAATCAGCTCGATGGAATATCACATCATCGACAAGAAATGGCAATAAAAAGTATGTTAAAATAATATCAAAGATTTTATTTTTATTTTTTCAAGCACATAGAAATGTGTTCAAATAGTTTAAGAGGCCATTCATTAGATGTAAATTAAATAAAACCTCTCCTCTCCCATATAAATGACTTTAAAACTATACAATTCAAAAAAAAAATAAAATCCTGTTTCCAATTTTCATTCTAATTAATTTAATTTATCAAACACATTGCAAACTTAATTTTCATTATAATAAAACTATTGAAATCTCTATAGAATGTATTTAGTTGTCAATTTTGTAATACAATACTTTCGTTGCTGGCGACTTATTAGTAGTCGCGTTAAAAACTACCACACCAGGGTTATCGACTGTTTAAACTGGTAAATGTTCATATTAAATTACACGTTTACTCATTTATATTAGGTTTACCATTGGTTTTTTATGGTAGGTTTTAATTAACACAATGTAAACTTTTTTATATATACTAGCGGACCGTCAAACGGGTAAATAACTTTTTTTTTGGGAACGATGGTACTGACATTAGCTCTGTTGCTAAGAAATCCCTAAATAAATATATATATATATATATATATATATATATATATATATATATATATATGTATATATATATATATATATAAATAAAAACACAAATATATTTTAATTTTATTAATTTATCATATCGATAACGTGGTAAAGTTCCACGAACTCAAATAAAAAAAAAAGAAATAAAAACTAATTTTATATAAAATATTAAATTTAATTCATAACCTCCTATATAAGTTTGTTTCAGACCTCGTTTGATCAGAAAATTAAAAAAAAAACAGGATCTAGACAACAGCCATTTACGACCATAGAAGTAACCATATTAAAAGTTTTATCAAAATGAGACAAACAGTTTAAATGAAGTTAGAATGTGAACAATGTATAATTATGTATAAAGAAGGCATTCATATATGTTATGGACAAATAATAGGCTACGTTTATATCACAGATAGTTAATTTTATTTATACTAATATTATAAAAGCGTTTGTTTGTTTGAACGTGCTAATATCAGGAACTACTAATCCTATTTGAAAACTTCTTTTTGCATTAGATAGTCCGTTTATTGAGGAAAGCTATATGCTATATGCTATATGTATAGGTCTATCTATTTTATACCAACCCTTCAAATGTTTGTGTCGCTAGTTTATAATATGAGCTAAAAACGTAACTTACAACGTACATTGAAAGTATCATCTTTAGGGGTAAAATTTTATTTTATCTTTATGGATTATTCATAGAAAGTGACACATTATGCTCTAAAATTGTATATTCATACTGATATTATAAATGTGAAAGTGTGTTTGTTTGTTTGTTTGTTTGTTTGTTTGTTTGTTTGTTTGTTTGTTTGTTTGTTTGTTTGTTTGTTTGTTTATTTCTTTGCTTGTCCTTCTTTCACGTCGAAACGGAGTGGCGGATTGACGTGATTTTTTGTAAGGAGATAGTTGGAGGGCTGGAGAGTGACATAGGCTTATTACCACGGAAAATTATCTAATTCCAACGGGAAAACACGTTATAATTCAATAAAAAAAAATATTTGTGATCAGAATTAGTTGAAACTTGGTGGTAATGTTCTTCAATAAAATTGAATAAATACGTGTTTTAGCATTTTTCAAAATTCATCCTATAAGGGGCTAAAATAGAGGATGAAAGTTTGTATGAAATTACCTTTTTAGAGATTTTTTTGTAGTGTTAGCGCGAGTGAAGCCGCGGATTCTGCTAGTAGTAAATAAATTAAATATTCAATTTATTAAGGACCGTCCTTAGCCAATACATTAAAACTTATGAAAATCGATTCACAAATGGCGAAATCATCTTGAGATACACAAAAAGGCACACGGTACACCCGAATCAAGTACCTCCTTTCAAAGTTGGTTAATAAGCACAGATTAAAAATATCTAAATATACATGGCCGTGTACTATTTTTATAAGTAAATAAAATATGATTACGTTCCAATGTCAGGTATTATGGTCACCCTCGTGTCAATTTAGCCCAAGTTCAACATGACACAACGGTTAATCCAATTCCAAAGTGAGCGTAAGGTTTCCCTTCGACATGACTAATATCATATTTCCTTACTGGCCGAATGTTACAAAAACTTTAATTATTACTAGTAATTGCGAGAAATTAAGTGAAAAAACTTTTTCTTTATGGACAATGTAGTTCGTTTTTTTATACATTTTTGCTTGGTTTGTGTTTTTTTTTTTCATTTTTTGTTATATATACAGATAGATATAATTAAAGTGACTGTTTGTTATGTTAAAATAGCAAAATAGCTTTTTAACCAACTTCCAAAATGGAGGAGATTCTCAATTCGTCAGATTTTTTTTTACTTATTGCATATGAAATTTTTTGAAACGGCTGGACTGATAGCTGATGTTATAACGAGTAATTTACGCTACTTTCATTTTGGAAAAAGAATTAGGGTTTCGCTCAAAAAAAATGTACATAGGGACACACCTGAGCGAAGCGATAGTAAGTCTTAGCGACTTAGTCTCGCTTCGCTCGGGTTTTGTAAGAAACATCACGTGTCAGATAATTACAGCATAACATATTATAATATAATTTACATTTAAATAGACAAAGAGAAATCAATCTACTTTTACTACCTTTTCCCCTGTTTGTCAACTGATTTTTTTTTTTGTTTAGTAAATATTGACGAGCTTTAGTGTCATCAATAAATTAGTAACAATATAATATTTTAAATGCAAGTGCGTGTTTGTTAGTTTGTCTATCTTATGCCACAACGGAAAATAGTTTGACGGATTTTTGATTATAGTTTTTGAACCAGAGAGTTCTACAACATTTTTCCACGGAAACTGTACATTTCACCGGGGTAAAAAGTTACCTATGTACTATTCTAGACTATAGTATATCTCTGTGCCAAATTTGATCCAGATACGTTCAACCGTTCTGACCTGAAAGAGTAACAAATATCTATCCATCCATCCTCTCAAACTAGCAAAACCCGCGGCTTCGCTCGTGCGAAAACTACAAAAAAAGTCTTAAAAGATAGGTTTCATGCAAACTTTCATCCCCTACCCCGTTTACTTTTACCAGTTTACTTTTAATCGTGTTTTATTACCCCGTTATGGGATGAATTTCGAAAACAAGTATTTATTTAATTTTATTGAAGAGTTACGTGAATATTTGGCATTTTAAATAAAACTTCTTTTTGGATTACATTATCGGGAGAGACTCTCCCGTGACCATAATTGCTGTAAAGCATTCGAAACGACGGGAACCAAAAATCCAAATAAATCCGCGAAATAATCCGAAAAGCTAGTTTTACGAGTATTTAAAATGTAATGAAAAGCTAATAATACCTATTTTCAAGAAATTCTGATCATAAATATTTTTTGAATTGTATTAATATAACGTGTTTTTCCGTGGGAATGAGATAATCTCCCGCGGTAAAAAGTAGCCTATGTCACTCTCCAGCCTTCCAACTATCTCCACTCAAAAAAACCACGCCAATACGTCATTCCGTTTCGACGTAAGTAAAGGACAAACAAACAAACACACTTACACATTTATAATATTAGTATGGACGATGTAGCGTAATTTTTTTTAAATAAGCTTTTCACATAAATGTTCTATATTTCCAGCCTCTTCAATATTCTGTTACGACTGTAACAGCGCTTATGATCTGCGATGCGGGGAAGAGTTCGATTCGTTCAGTCTTGGCATCGTCAACTGCTCGCTGAGAGATCCCCCTGAACATATAACACCTGTCGAATCTACCTTTTGCCGAGTTATTAAAATGGAAAGTAAGTGTATAATGTTACTAATTACTTTTTATATTATATGAAGTAATTGTATGGCCTTATCTATATCTTCTTAATATATATAATATTCTTCTGTAGGTGCGTGTGTTACTGTGTTAGTCTTAACTCCTCCTAAACGACTGAACTGATTTGGATAAAATTTTGTGTGCACATTTCAATAGGTTCCTGAATGGTTAGAAAAGATAATTGAACACCGAAACGCCACAGTCATTGTTAGAACATAAAGTTGACGTTAGCTTTATGCTAAAGATTTTTTTAGTAGTTTGAACGCGGGCGAGGCCGCGGGTCCCGCTAGTATTAATATAAGAAGTTCAGTGATATGATGTCATTATCATATGAATATAAATTATTTTTGTTCTAGTTAGCTCCGACTGCAAATATTTTAAACTTGCAGGCAATATTTTTAATGTCACGACCTATAAGTCAGTTTACTTTTTTATTAAAAAAAAACGTTTTTTTTTATATTTATTACACTAAACTATGTAAAACTAGACCTATATAAAATACTAGCAGTGCCCACGGCTCCACCCGCGTTCAGATGACCAAAAATCTAATTCTTAGGTTTTACATATTAGTAGTTAGACTCTTACATTGCAGTTCTTGTATTTTTTTCTCAAAAATGAGATATTTTCCCGCGGTAGAAAATATCCTATATGTTACCCGGATAACCAGCTATCATCATACCAAATTTCATCAAAATCCCTCCAGTGGTTTTTCTGTGATGCTGTAACAGACAGACAGGCAGACAAAAATTCTAAAAAACTATAGATACGGCCTCTGTATCGACAATAATGTCTATTTCAAAAAGATTTTCCAAAAAATATCTAATGTACAGATTCGGCTTAGTTACCATTTTCTTATATTATTTATAGATTTCATTTCTATGGCTTCTGAAAGTAGAACTCAAAAGTATATTTATTTTATCTACGTAGATATTGATTATTTATAACTATTCAAGTATTTAAAAATATAATACTATAAAAAAATAATATAAATAATAAAAATATCTTTATAATAATTTTCTTTCCCACAGTCTACGGTAAAGTACGTATCGTGCGCCAATGTGGATTTATAGAGGAAGAGAAGGGAGAACACATGTGTCGAAGGCAAACGGGAAACGGGGAGGTTTACATCACATACTGTACTTGTGACACCGACTTATGTAACGCAGCCACAGAAATTAATCATAAAATGGCGTTATTCATCTCAATTACGACTATTTCTTTGTATGTATTATAATTTTAACGTGTTTATAAACTATTTTTATAAACATTCATTAATTTATTGTTAAAATTGTAACTGCCTGTGAAATATAATAGCCAATATATATTCTTGAAAAACTCTCTACATTCTGTTTTTATTTAAACAAGTATGAATGTATCTAAGCTATCATAACTGTATTTGTTAAACATTTAAGAATATAATCTCATTTTTTCTAGATTCGTCTCTTTTTACTAAGACACGATCATAGATTAGATTATATATCTATATATATATATATATATATATATATATATACCTAATCATATATACCTACTCATTTATATAGGTATATACACTCAATCAACCCAAAAAAAAATTTATGACTGTTAATCCCTCCACGACCGCGGACACGCCGGCGCGGCGTGTCAGTTAACAATAGATTTCTTAGAATTTTAATTAATTTCTTAGAAATTTACCTGGAGGTGTTAATAGATCTCAACGGTCTAATTTACAGATAGATTACTTTTAATTAAAAATACATACCACTCACCAGCGACAGATAAAAAGTAGGTAGTATGTAATATAACTACTTTGTATTGTAAATTAATAACTGACCTGGATTAGCGCCATCACGGAACACCTTAGGTTGGTTTCTGTAAGCCAGGAAGTATTCTATATGCGCCATCTCATGATGAGCTGTGATCAAGTCCTTCATGTCGGGGTGTGTACACATTTTGATGCTGAAGAGATCAACAAAAAAACATATATAAAGATATTTTTTGTCTATACACCTATAAGAAATTATTTTTTAGGGTTCCGTAGCCAAAAAAATTGGATCTCTCATAATTTTGTCAATACGAACCATTAAACAATTATATACTCAAATAAAAAAATGAATAAATAAGTAACTTAGACTAAGAATAAAATAAGTGACTTAGTAGTGAAAAATACTAATTAAAATTTTTAAAATTTTTCTCAAGAATGATTGATATAAATTGTAAAAACAATTTTCTCCTAAAAGTCATTACTTATATACATTGATAGTACGTTAAAAAATTGAGAAATTTATGAATTAAATCGATTTGAAAATTGAATAATTGAACTGATTGAGAAAGGTGAAATTGTAACATTCTTACCGGAAGTCATGCCCATTGCAAAAGTCCCAAGCGGATGGTTGACAATGTATGTGTCTATCTGCAGGCTGCTCAAACACACTGAGGGCCCAGAAGTCTGGAGGCATCGCCGACATATTCATAGATACAAAGAACTCTTCTGCTAATTGGAAAATTGTCAATGGTGTATAACCCTGGAACAAAACAATTATAATCAAAAACACCTATTTTTGTTTTATTCGATTACCTATAACTACTGTACCCGATATTTATTCAACAATTAGTTAATTACTCAAATATATTTTTTCTTAAGTTTCTTGAGTTCTCGAAATGAATTATTTTGATACTAGTATCAGAAACGAGTACCGATACGATTTCAGTAATCAGCCCCTTTTTAACCTTCCACTGCTGGGCACGGGCCTCCCTTCAGTACGAGGTGTATCAGTCCACCACGCTGGCAAAGTGCGGGTTGGCGGACTTCACATGTCTTTCAGAAACTTGCTACGTTCTATCAGACATTTAGATTTAGTCACGATATTTTCCTTCACCGTAAGACAAGTAGTAAACAATGATTTGGATTTATCCATTAGTTTCATCTAGAAGCACTGCTATTGAAATGTATGAAAAAGAAAAGGTAAAAACTCAATGCTCTGAAAATTATTTTCAAAACTCAAACTATAAATTTTGTTTTAAATAACATACTTGTTGAATCATCTCTGGTGTAACATCAACGAGCTTCTTCCCAGGATATGGCAGGGTGAAGGGCGCGATGCCCGACCAGCTCTGTCCCCACATATCGCCAAGAACGTGTGCAGGAAGGGGTGCGGAGCGGGAGATACGCTCTGGGCCGTACGACTCACGCAGACGACGACGTACGTACGCGTGGAGTAAGTCATACAACGGTTTCACCTGTAAATTAGAAGTATATATTGATTTTTTAACGTATTAAAATAATCTAATATCTACATATATATATATATATATTATAATATATTATCAAATTTGTATAATTATAGATATATGTGAAGAAAATCTATGTATTACTTTATAAGAATATTTCATGCAAAAGTGTGTAAATTTTATGTAATTATTTTTACACTTATGTATTAATCTTACTTTTTAAATATTTTTTGACCCCCGACAAAAAATGAGGGGAGTTATAAAATTAAAGTGTGTATCTATCTGTCTATGTCATCATAGCGTCCAAACGGAAGTACCGATTATAATTTGAAAGCTGATGTAATTGTGAGGGTTCTTAGTTATAAATCAAGAAAATCAGTTCAGCTATTTGCAGGCCATCAGCTCTTTTCTAGATGGTAAAAGGATAAATGAACAACTTCCACAGATCTAATCGATTCGAAACTTGGCATCCCGTTACTTTAATGACATTGCATTGATTTGGTAACCTAGGCCTTATTTATTTATTTATTTTACTATATTATATTTACTATATATATATATATATATATATATATTACTACATTATAATTTTACTATAATTATAATATATACTACAGCGTCATCTGGAATCTGCAAGATACTTAATTCACTCTCTACCAAAATACTGCAGAGATATCGTGCTTAGGCTCATTGAAATGGCCTCAATGAATAAGTTATTGTGTTGAGGGTTTTAAATTATTTAAATTAAAAGATATAGTAATTCATTGTTCTATTACAAATGATTATTATTATAGTATAGTTTTGATATAAACTTAAAAAATATTTTATTTCATACATAACAATAATTGTTTACCTGTTGCCAAACATCATCAACTTCTTGTCTCATATTCTGATTTTCATACGGAAACATCCAATATGCTGAAGCGTCAGTAAAGTCTGAAAGAATAATGTGTAATATAAGACAATAATAATAAATTCTATAATAAATCTACTTTTTAAACATCTTCATTAAATTATAGCAAATTCAATTTACAAACATATTGCTAAGCAAAAGTGAACAGGAGACTTAAAGTATTAAAGTAGCGTTAGGTCAAAAGTGAAAGATTAGATTATCTTTAAGGTATAACACATAGGTTATGTAATATATTAATTGTTTGGTGAGCATAACAATCAGAACTGATAGAAAGCACGAAACTAAGTAATATAATAATAATAATATGTATGTACCTTTATACCAAGTATTATATTTAATCACCTAAGTTTTCTCTTAAAACACAATTTCTTAACGATTCCGAAAGGACGAAGATTTATTACTTAGAAACTTATTTTAAAAATATAAAGCATGTAAAAATAATATCTAAAACATCTATATTATACTTGTATATAACATTCTATCACTGCTTTTGTCACCTACAAACAAAGCATATTCTAAACCACTGTAACAAAATTAACAAAGACAATGTCGATCTTGAAATTATTTATATTATTTTGTAATTTGTAAGGAATTTTTCAAAATTCATAAAAAAAAAGTAAAATATTTAATAATCTGTGGAATTTCGTCAATTTGAAGTTAAAAATTGATGCTTACATAAGTGATGGGAGATCTCATTAGCTACACTTACTGTTAAGCCTTGCAGCTTGATTAGTTAAATCCACCAGTTGTTCATACAGGTCTCTGATTCTCCTGCCTGTGTTCCTCCTCCACTCAGTCCAAGCGTGCTGAAGCTCATCCCAGTCCCGCGAATGTGACATAATGTACTGAAGCTCTGGTTGAAGATGCAAACCACATTTAAATGGTTCATTGTACGCACAAATCTCCGCAGAATTGTATACTGCTAACATGTCATTGATTATACGGTTGTACTGAAAGGAAATGCACGTTATTCGTAAATGTTTTTTTTTTAGTAGTTTAGGGCGTAAGTGGTGTACCTTGCTGTCCGATGAATAAAATAATTAGCTAAAAGATACTTTACGTTTGTAAACATATAGTAAAAAGTATTTATTGCGGCTGAATTAAATTATTATTTTATTTTTGTTATCTACATTTTTGATAGCAACTTAATGAAATTGATATAATAAGAGCATGTAAATGCTTAAACTGAAATCTGAATTAATATATACTGTAACCATTTCACACGTAATAACTTTTTATAGAATCTTTGGAAATATAACGATATTTTAATAACATTATCTATACATATAATAAAATTGTAACTAAGCCGAATCTACATTAAATATTTTTTGGAAAATATATATATATATATATATATATATATATATATATATATATATATATATATATATATATATATATATATATATGTTGGGACATTAGCACACAGCGCCATCTAGTTCCATGATAAGCTACGAGGCTTGTGTTATGGATACCAGATAGTTGATACACTACACATATATAACTTTAAATACATACATATTATAAATATAAACACCCATGACTGAGTACAAACATTCGTCATCACACAAATGAATGCCCCCAGCGGGACTCGAACCCGCGACCGCTGGTACAGCAAGTAGGGTCACTACAAACTGAGCCAAACGTGTCGTCATCTTATTGAAATAAACATTATTATCGATACAGAGGCCGAATCTATAGTTTTTAGAATTTGTGTCTGTCTGTTTGTTACCGCATCACAGAAAAACCACTGATTGATGTTCATATTATTTATATTATATACCCATTTCAAATTGTGTGTCTGTGCTTACAATTTTTTTATTAATAAATAATATACTCACTCTATCTAACTGGTCTGGAGGGAGAGCGGAGGCTCCAATAGTGGATAGCATACGTAACTGCCTAAACGTACTGAAGTCTCTAATCCCACCACGAGGGATGTGTTGAGCTGCTTCCCAAAGCCCGCGCTGGAATAACGTGTATCGCTGTTGTGCCTCTAACTGCAAGTAAAAAAATTAGTCTCTATAAGATATATATTTATATATACGTATATAAAAATATATTTTTACATACATAGACTATTAAAATCTTATGGTATTTCCATAATATTTAGTAACTCATTTTTTATTACCAATATATAAAATAATATAAAAAAATATATTTTTAAAACAAGCTTTTATATCATATAAATCGTGTAATGAAATGAGTTTGATTTTAATATAAACTTTTTTTTTTAGATATGTATTCGTTCTCTTTTCTTTATTTTATTATATTATATTTATTTATTATATTTTATTCTTCTCAGTAAACTCTTTAATTGAGGTGAAATTAATCATCATCATATCATGGGGGTGCATAAAAAACATAGTCCACCATCGTTGGGAGTCCGCCATGTTGGATTTAGAATGACGTCACTTATCTAACCATGCATTGTCATCCAAACTAAACGTGTATGCAAAATTTCAGCTCAATCGGTTGAATATAACTGCTTTAAAATCCAGTTGCAAGATTTGACACTAACAAACAATCTTATAAACATTGCAAGTTAAATAAAAGCTTGTAAAAGGGGTATCTACAACGATATAGGAAAACACTTAAAAGTATTTTCTTTCTTTTATGTAAAACTCTTAGTAGGTATAATCAAATCATTAAAAAAAGATATATATATATATATATATATATATATATATATATATATATATATATATATATATATATATACATAAAAAATACAGTTGATTAAATATCTCCTCTTATTTAAAGTCAGTCAAAAATGATATTAAGCGGTGTTGTATAAATAAGTTTTTGCTAATATTCTCAGTATAATATTAGATTATCATCAAATTTTCTCACAAATTAAAATTATTACCTCCTTGTGTAGAACATTTCAAACACAAGTAATTTTTACACATTCGAACATGACGTATAGGTATGTAAATATAATTAAAAGTCTCAAAGGTAAATGAACTTACAATTAATCTAATTTGAAGGCGTACTACGTAATATGAATATTTTATTATTAATATATTGTATAGAGATGTATGTATGTATGTTTGGTACACTTTAACGAGAAAACGACTGGACGGATTTCGATGGAATTTAGTACACAAATAGATTTTCTTTGGAATAACACATAGGTTAATATTAGTATCTAATGAAATTTGCCACAAAAAAGCACTGATCGTTGATCAAAAGACGAATTACATTCGATTTTCTATCAAATCGCAAAAGACACCTAAGACAGCACCTGAATAAGCATAAATTACCTACTTATTAAGTATTCAATATATGTATAACAAACGAAAAATAAATAAACAACATTAAATCAGTAAAGACATAGTTTACTTCACTTAGTTCAATACATTTCGTAAAAAATATATACAATGGGGTACGAATACTAATTCCATTTTCCTCCTATTCATCTGTCCTAAGGTCACCATGACAGAGCTCTATTTCGAACAACATAATGCGTTATAAAACCATGGTCATGCCTATACATGTGACAAATGGGATGACGGACGTGTCAAATAAACCATTTCAAAGCCCTTTTTATGGTAGCGCGTTGATTTTTTTGCACAATGCTTTATGGAATGGTTTTTTTAAGGTCAGAATTTTATCAGTTTCCAAACACTTTAAGATTAAGTGGTAGTTATTAGTTAGCAATAAAACTGGAGGGTTTGGTTGCTCTATGCATATAGTTGGACTGTGCAACTATAAAATGGTCACTTATTTTTAATCATTATAAAACAAAAATTGATGTCAATTTACTTATTCTTTCTAAATTCAAAGTAAAATGGTATTTTTATAATTACCTGCATTTAAATATGAGCTAACCAAAACAATCGCTCTAATATTACCTATAAATTGGAAGTAAGTTATTTCTTCAATGACTTAGCGGGTTTGATTGAAATTCAGGTGAAGGTGTTTCAGATATAAAATTTATAAGCTAATTTATGAAATAACAATAACAATTATATGAATATTATTACAATCGAAGTCGGACAGTTTAATAGGAAGACTCTTTATCTTAGTACTATATACATGCGAATATTTGGATGGATGTATGGATGTTTGTTACTCAATCACTTAGAACGTCTGAACTATCTGGATGACTGGATTTTGCACAAAAGTAGATTAAAGTCTGGAATAGCACATACTTTCTATCCCGGAAAAATGTACGGATCCCGTGGGATACGTGGTTTTTCACTATGGGCGAACCCGAGTGAAGCGAGGAAGAGCCGCTAATTAAATATTAAATTAACCGTCGTAAAATTACGGCTGTAATATTAAATTACAGCAGTAATTTTATAAAAAATGCCTTAGACCTGAGATAGACTGACGAAAAAACCTAAGAATGGAAACTACGAATTGATTAAGTGATTTTTAATAATAAGTCGAGTTAATTTCGATGACAATACTAAATTAAACGGCATACAAGAAGGACACTTTAGACAATGGAATTATATGTTGTTTTTATAACAGTGCAGTGGTCAATAATTACGTGAGTCATATATAGCGTGATATTGTTGATGATAGCGATTTGTCACGTCAAATGAGTCATTTGATTTGCGTATTAAAATCTCTGTTTTTCTTAAAGACAGAAAATGTATTTAAAATAAACTAAGAATATATATATATATATATATATATATATATATATATATATATATATATATATATATATATATATATCAGACATTCATAATTATGCAGTATCTTTTAACGTGTAACTGTTAAGTACGGGCTTCCCTTCAATGCGA
Organism: Brenthis hecate; assembly: GCA_951806755.1. Classification (NCBI taxonomy): domain Eukaryota; kingdom Metazoa; phylum Arthropoda; class Insecta; order Lepidoptera; family Nymphalidae; genus Brenthis; species Brenthis hecate. Next base: position 5,962,319 of record OX638272.1, on the reverse strand, counting down.
GCGGGAACAGGCCATGATATACAATGGACTATGTCTCTGATGCTAGCAATAAATAAGAAATGTGGGTTGGCGAACTTCACATGTCTTTCAAAAACTTCCAAGTTCTCTCAGACATGCAGGTTTCCTTACGATGTTTTCCTTCATCGCAAGAAAAGGGGTAATCATGTTAGAAATGATTTGCTCATGGAAATATAGGAGGTGCGAGACCCGGGATTTAAACCCGCTTCACTCGATTTTCCAAGCGAGCGCGCTACCACTGGGCTACCTGCCATAAAAGTTTGAAATTCATAAAGATACATAAAATTGAAGAAATGAATAATCTTTTAAACACTGTCTCAAATTAACATCCTTCTAATAGATATTTGCCACAGTGTATAATCACATTGAGAGTACTCATGCGGACAGAACTTATTGCTTCTCTAATTTGTTATTTCTTAAGTGATCAATTTTTAACGACTGAGTAGAAATTTAGCATTTATGTTTAGTAATATACATACTATAATTCCTATGCATTAAATAATTTCTGAAAAATAATATCAATCCCTGAAAAACAGTATTATTTGTATTGAATTCAAGATGATTGTACTAATTTATTAATTTGATATAAATATGTTTAGCAAACGTCAAATAGTAGCGTTTTAAAATATGGACGACAAAATAAAACTTTGTATTTGTATGTATTCAGCCCCTTTCAACGTCCCACTGCTGGGCACGGGCCTCCCTTCAATACAAGGGGGATCAGGCCATAGTCCACCACGCTGGCCAAGTGCGGGTTGGCGGACTTCACATGTCTTTCGAAAACTTGCTAGGTTCTCTCAGACATGAAGGTTTCCTCACGATAATTTCCTTCACCGAAAGGCAAGTGGTAATCATGTTAGAAATGATTCGCACATGAAAATATAAGAGGTGCGAGACCCGGGATTTGAACCCGCTTCACTGTTTTCCCAAGCGAGCGCGTTACCACTGGGCTACCACTGACTCAAATAATAAAATAAATAAAACTTTATAGTTTTAAAAATCTTTGCCTGCTGCTGCTTTGGCTGCTGGTTAAATTGCATAACTCAAGAAAAATTGATAAATCTTATTTAATGTTTATTTTTATTAACATATACGTATCGCGTCATATTATATACTTCATAGTGTATCGCTACATAATTAGTGGGTATTCTGGTTGTACATAACCACCACTTTGCATAGAGAGCAGGTGATATGCGTAAACTTTTTTCTTTATCATTCGTATTGTGGAAAAAAAGGAAAAAAGATGTAAAATCATAGGCCTAATACTAGTATAGACCTAATACACTAACATAGTATGTGATTGAAAAAAACTCACGTAAAAACGAAGTTGTAAGCATTTTCTAGTAGTTACATAAAGTTCTTTCTATTGTTGATCTCGAACCAACCTTGCGACGACACCACAGCTAAATATACGTAGGTAATTCATTAACAACGACCTTTAAGATAATCGCGGAAAATTACAATTGTTCTCATTTAATCCGGCCAAGTTCAGAGTTTTAATCTGTTAATTTAACTTTTTCATTACTTTAATGATACTACTTAATCTTTTTACGAATTTAAAATGCAAAAAAATATGTCTAAATTTCCTAGATTAAACCGGTTTTTGTTAACTAGGCAATGTATTTACGTATACCACCTGCATACTAAGATACGGATGGTTATGTGGAACTGCCTGGTTAGAGAAACTGGTACTACCCACTTAAACCCAATGGAACCATCTCTCATCGGACGCCCCATTAAGACGGGGACGACTTAATTGGGCGTCGCGGGATGACTTATGCACTCAACACAACGCCCCGACAGCTGCCCGCCCAGGCAGATCACAACAGCGACTTATGTAATTACATAAAAAAATACTGACTTTACTTTCTATGTACAATATATATGCACGTATTATACTTATAGATCTTCTGAAAATTCACAAAATTATTAAAACATACCAAAATCCATAGCACACTTTAAAAGAATTAAATGCACAAACATACAGACAACGGTATACTTTGTTTAATACAATATTCTTATAGATCAAATCGGTATCAATTATACATATATAAATGTAAAAGTTTGTGAGTATGGATGTTTGTTACTCTTTCACGCCAGAACGGCTGAACGCATCTGAATGAAATTTGCCACTGAGATAGATTATATAGTCTAAAATAACACGTAGCTTTCTAGGTTTTTCTCCTGGAAAAATGTACGGTTCCCATGGTATAGGTTTGTTTATGTTTTATTTTTATTATTAATTATTTTAAGACGGAATAATAAAACAATATTGTACAGGTAAATTATACATGCTTAAAAAATTTATAGTTTTTTTTTAAATAACCATAAATAAATGCAGTGACATTTATTTCCTATGTGTCCCTAGATTCCTAACAATGGCGTATGTGTTACTCCAGGCCATATTCTATATGCGTACTAAATTTCATCCAAATCCATCCAGCCTTTTGAACATAAAGGAGTAAAAGCAACCATACACACAAATTTTCATCTTTATGAAATGAAATAAACTTTATTCAATTAGACTTATTATACGCACTTTTGAATCGTTAATATAATTTAAAGAACGTCAGTGTAGTCAGTCCGTGTGGAAGCTACCACCGGCGCGGAAAGCAGTTCTGCTGAAAAGAGTCGGCGAGAAACTCAACAATTGCTCTTTTAACACCTTCAGGTAAATTTCTAAGAAATTGATTAAACTTCTAAGAAATCTATTGTTAACTGACACACCAGTGTGTCCGCGGTCGTGGAGGGATTAAATATCGAAGTTGCATTTATTTATTTTATTAACATGACAATATAGAGATAATATTTCTCAATTCCACACATTTCCATCTACAAGAAACTCTTGAACAGAGTAATACGCTTTACTCAACAAAATATTTTTAATTTCATCTTTAAATTGTTAAAGAGGTTAATCTAGGATTGTTTGTGGAATCCTATTATATATACATACATATGTGTATAATACACATATGTATATATGTAATATAATTGTAATATATTACAATTATATAATTGTCTATAATTATTATATACAATTATGTAATAGGCTAAAAGGAAAGCAGGCAGATAAGGCAGGCAGAGTAAAACTGCGTTTCAAGTTAAGCAATGTAAATTTGACACATTTGTTAACATTTTATAATAGTACGTAGTCTGTTTTATAATGGTCTCATTACGGAGACTAATAGGTGAAGGAAATAAGAATTCCCACGATAATAAACGACTTTGCACTTGAAAAGTAACTTAAGTGTCAAATTATTATTATAGCTATACTTAAAAATCTATTTAAACAACAGTAATGTTTTAGTTTGCCTTAAAGATGACTTGTTATTATGCATCATATCTCTGTTATATTTAATAGTTTTAAAGGTAAATAAAAGTTATTTTGAACAACAAGACGGCATTACAATGTCCTATACATTGTAATGACGTCTTGCCATAATACTACTCGCCATAATAAATCAAATCCATCCAAACACGAAGATTTTACTAGTAGCTATTGAAGAGTTCCACCATTTTATTTAGGACTAGCATGATTCCCCATAGAAACTTTCATCCCCATTTTCACCCCCTTAAGGGATGATTTCCGGGATATAAAGATCAATCATAAGAAAAAGAAAAATCCTTTGTCCTTCCCAGGGTCTCAAACTATCTCAGCAAATTTCATCTAAAGCGGTTCAGTAGATCCAGAGATTACCCCCTACAACGTCACAAACTCACAACCTCACAAACTCACAAACTTTACCTCTTTATAATATTAGTATAGATTGCTTGTCTGTCTGTCAGATTTTTGTTAAATAATTAATTGCAAGTAACTAAGGTTATTAACATAACCTTTCGAACTTACATTGGAAGTAATATTACATGTAAATTAAAATAGCTTATTTTTTAAATTCAAACTATAAATATATGAAAAATATAAAAATATACTAGCGACTCACCCTCGCTTTGCTCGGATTCGTCCCTAATTACATTTTAACATTTAGTATAGATTTTTCAGAGATAAGATACTTTACCGTAGTAAAAAGTATCCTATATGTTGACCCGGGTAACCAGCTATCATCATACCAAACATCAAAATCTATCCAGTGGTTTTCTCGTGAGGCGTTCCCAGACAGATAGATAGACCAACATACAGACAAAAAATCTATAAACTATAGATTCAGCCTCTATCGATAATAATGACTATTTCAATAAGATTTTCCAAAAAAATATTTAATGTACAGATTCGACTCAGAATTTTATTATATGTATAGATAAATATTCTCATAACCATACATAAATCTTAAAGATAACATCAAAAACTTCTTTATTTCTCTTTAATTGGCTATAAGACACGAATTTTCCTTAACGTTTTCCATCCACGCGGCGACGGTACGATTGTGTAACACCATGTAGTGTGCGAACGTCCTCACAATAGAACAGTGAATATGTATTGTATGACGGCATTGACGCTTCTGTTAGATAATGACTAGGGTGCTGTTTATTGCAAAAATAAAAAGCAATAAACAAACATACATTTGTATACTATTGTAAGATTACTATCATATTAGTTAATTAACTGTCTTGGTAGTCTAGTGGCTAGCATGTATGGTTGCAGATCCCGAGGTTCGAGTTCCGAGTCGGGCTAAGTATAATTATTGAGTTTTTCTGTTAAGATATTATCAGTAGTAGCCTGGAGTTGGAAAGTTGGCATGGTTTCACCACCGTACCTCGGAGAGCACGTAAAGGCGGTCTTTAACTCTCACCTGGTCGTGTCGAAGATTGGTCGTGACTGCAATTGTGTATGTGCGAACACTATAATATCTCCTGCGTATCTGGCATGTCTAAGTGAGATTGGCCGTGGTGGCCGAAATCTGTCAGAAGTACTAGATAGGTACACATTTTTAATAAAACTTTTATGTCTAATTTTTACCGTTTTCGAGTTATTGCGAAAAACAATTTTGACAAAAATTTTTCAACCCTTGCCGGGGGTCGCAAACATGAAAACCTTCACACATTTTGTATTATTAAAACTACATTATATCAAAAATGCAAAGTTGAATACCAAAATTTTGATTTCAGACCTTACTTGACTGGACTAATAATAATTATTAATGGGATAATTTAAAAAATACAATTAGCTAGCTATATCCTCTTGCTTCGCTCGTGTGTCCATAGTTGCCTTTTATATTTTTAATATTATATACAGACAGAGCCACCTTTTCACATATTTTATTAGTAAAAGTTTATCCAAGTCATAGTCTGTGTGTACAAAATCGGTTCAACCGTTTCTGCGTGAAGGAGTAACAAACATATAGACGCATATACAAACATTCGCATTTATAATAGTAATTTGATTTTCCATATAATATGTATATAAAATTTAAATTAAAAAAGGTAATTTTTGGGGAGATAGTTTATGGGATGAAGAATAACATAGAGTACAGATTTTTTTTCGTGTTCGAGACACCAGGTGACGTATAATCCACCATGTTATAGTCAACTGATTGTTTACTTTCCTCAAGATATTGGGTTAGCAACAATTTAACAAATTTTCAGGTAAGAGGAAATGATTGAATTTATTTATTTCTTTTTCGTGCGTGGGAGGCTACCGCCGCTCATCCCACCCACGGAGCCGCAGCTGACGTTCACGAAGCTTTATGATACAATTCTCTGAGCCATTCCAATAATTATCGCTTGAGAGGAAATAATCGACCAAATTTGTACCTGGCTCCCGGACATCTTCTTCTTCTTCTTCTTCTCCCTGCCCATTTCCCAAACGGAAATTAAAATTCCTGGCTCCCGGACCATAACTAGTATTTATTCAAGGAAACGAAGTGACTGGAATTTACCGAAATGAAATGGGGCGTTATTCAGATGCAAAAGTTATATAACTGAATTATTATAAATGCGAAAAATTGTGAAGATGAATGGGTGCTCATTACTCTTTCACGTACTGAACAGATGTTGATGAAACTTTACAGTAAATATAGCTTATATATACATCAGTGGAACATATAGGCTATAATTTATAAAGATATATAACTGAAATACGCAGGTGAAGTCGCGGAAAAAAGCTAGTAGACTATAAATAAACGATTCACATTAAGTGAGGCTTATGAGATATTTTCAATTTCTTCTCTTTTACAAGAAATACCAATGTCATAATATAACAGAAAATCATTTTTAACAAAAAGGTACATCGTTTTTATATTCTAATTCGCCATTTTATATGTAAACAAATATATTTTTTTAAAAATTGTGTGAGTCCACCCTTGATAACCTACTCATTAAAAAAATTATATGTTAACGTAATACTCATTTAAAGAACACTCACTTTCCTTCTCTTTGAAGTTGATCAATAATGTACTTAAATTTTAAAAACTTTTTAATTTAAAAAAAAACAATAAAAAGAAAATATTTGTCCCACAATAACTGAACCAAACCTCATTCATTCATACAAAATGAGTTCAAGTTTACAAACAAAAGTACAACCGAGCACAAAAGTTAGCACTATTAATTCTAACCTATCAAATGGCACAATTCTTCTTTATGTTACCTCTTTGCAATTAAATTAAAGAAATTTAAACCTTGAGTGGTTGTAATAAGAATGTGCCATTTCATAGTAATTCAAGGCAAGGTAAGGTCATACGTCTTTGAACGGTTGTCAATTAGCATCTGAAACAACGTGGGCTGTTTGAAATACTGTACTGTTAATGATAAATCGCTTTCAGTATATTTGTATATCCAGTCCGATTGGTGAATTCGTCATATTGTTATTTGCCTAGGCTTTTTGTGAAATATTGCCATTTGGTGATTTGACTTTATGCTATATGCTTAGTAGTAATTCAACTGATAAATGAGAATAACATATTTATCGATTTCCCAATTTAACAATTCATCACATCGTGCTCTGGCTGTGTAGTTATATTATAAAATATTAGCATTTTATGACATACATATATAAAATTCAAGCGTGGTTATAAATTAATTAGGTTTTTACTTGAACCTTGAATTTCGCAGACCTAAACAATCTATATACCTAAACAAGGCAGAGCAAAACACCAAACAATTTATGCTAAGCGATCTCCCAGGTGTTAGATGGACCCCATTGAACTTCTCTGATATCAGAATGGACTGTTTGAGCAACCCCATGGTCGCCGTGGCCTGCTTTGGCAGACATGCCTAAGGGTGTCGTGGTAGAATGCGGTAGCGATCCTGCCACGCCCCATTAAGATAGGGAAGGTAACGGTTGGGTTTTAGTGGGTAGTACTGACTTTGACGGTGAATCAAAAAAGGTGTTAGATTGCCAAATTAGGAAGTGGCAATGTATCACAAAAATCATGATCTGGCGAATTAATTTTCACTGTAAATCAACCTTAAAGGTTTACCGATTGAACATAAATCTTAATAATCTTTCTGAAGTGAATGACTCACTTAATAGATTAAAGTAAAAATCATATTCTGAAATAGCTCTAATATTTTATGTATTTGATATAATGCGAAAAAATATTAAATTTCTTTAGTATCCTGAACGACATTTAATTTCAGCAATCTTAGATAAATATTTGATGCATACAAAGTATATAAACACCTACATTTTTTATTAAAATACTGTTACACAATAAGCAAAGTATGAAAAAAGTATCAGTGTCACGACCGTGAGAACACCTCAAGGTTTGGTACGATCGTACAGTTATCGCCATCCTACGATTATTATGGAGTACAAAAAATATGCAATCTTGTTACAATTTTATTTTTTATTTATAATACTTATGTGTAGCCTCGAACCAAATACCAAATAATTGACGTGACAAAGTATGTGAATATATATTAAGTTAAATTTTTCTGTCAAGCCGGAATAGAACTGTAGCGGGCTCGGACAAGATGATATTCTACTATTGCTTACAAATAGAAATTTTAGAAACTGTATTGAAATAACTTTAATCATTATGCTAGAGTTTTATAATACACTCTAGCATTGCCTGTGGCTCCGCCCGCGTTCAGATGACCAAAAACCAAATTCTTAGGTTTTACATATTGTTATACTCTTACATCGCAGTTTTTGTATTTTTTCTAAGAAGGGAGATACTTTTCCGCGGTACAAAGTATCCTGTATGTTGACCCGGATAGCCAGCTAACATTATACCAAATTTTATCAAAATCCCTCCAGTGGTTTTTCTGTGATGCGGTAACAGACAGACAGACAGACAAAAATTCTAAAAACTATAGATTCAATAAGACTTTCCAAAAAATATTTAATGTACAGATTCGCCTTAGTTACAATTTTATGATATGTATAGATTATATGTATAGATATAATCTTTTTGATATGAAATGTCTTTAAAATCACACCGAAACATAACGGAACCCAGGTCAGAAAAGTGGACCATAACGAAGTAGATTGCATTAGGTTGCCATAGTAACCGTTGTTATTGTGTGAAAAATGTTTTATATTATGATATTGTTTCCGTTTTCCTCAAAGAGTACTATTTAAACTAATTTATTTTCAAATATGCAATTACTACATAGTATAAAACAAAGACGCTTCCCGCTCTCTGTCTGTCCATACGTATGCTTAGATCTTTAAAACTACGCAACGGATTTTGATGCGGTTTTTTTTAATAGATACAGTAAATCAAGAAACAGGTTTATATGTTTATTACATGCATATTATAGTACAGGATAATCGAGAAATTCACACATTTCTATTTTATACTAACCGTTAAAACGTATCTTGAGACGCACCCGAGCTGGGCGAGGGTGAACCGCTTGTTTTTTAAATAAAATTATTTTATTTAAGTATAAAAATAACTGAGAGTACTCAATGATATCAAAGTTTTCTATTAGTAACGACATATTGTTTATCAGTGTATGTATATTTTGTCCAATGAAATATGAATTATAATATTATTATGTCAACTATATTTTTTCATGATCATCTAATTACAAGTACTCTAAAGGTGTCCTTTTCACGCATCGACAATATTACGTGACCATATAAAAAAGCAAGTCACGTAACGCCTTTGTTCAGATTATTTATTATATTTTCAGTCCGAAATATCTCATTTACAGAAAATGCATAACTCTTTGTTATAAACTTCAATTTTTTATAAAACGTTTCAGTTATTCAATGGAAAGTTTTTTAGGTCTACAACAAATTAGAGTACGAAATTCAGATATTTTAAAACAAAAAATAAACATTTTTTATATGTACATATTTACTTTAGCCCGATGGTTTTTCTTGACAAAAAATAAAAAATGAATTTTTTAATTGAATTAAAAGCCAATTGTTTGAATTCTTTAAAAATAATGATTTGAATTTTTTTTATTTGAGTATTTTTTTTTAATCAGGACGCTTTTGAGGACAATAAAAAGGGCTTAATGCAAGACCTCACTAAGCCCAACGAAACCTTCCCCATCTTAATTTACATCACAAGATCACGTTATGAAAACCAAACTACCTGTATATTGTTGCGTGAAGGAAGCACAACACGCTACACACCAACAAGCTATTTCATTTGTTTTCTTTAAATTAGTAAGAACCATAAAAATTAAAGCCACGTACAAAAGATTAAGGTAACATAATATAAATAGTCTTCTGAAAATTACACGGACACAATGAGTTGCCTTGAAATAATAAATTATCTCATTGTGTGTATGTCCCAGGCCTTATAGGTCAAAACCTTTATTTATGTTTGCTTAGTTCCGCCATTTTAGTTTATAGGGTGAAATATCTCAGTTATGTGCATACTAATATTACTATATTGCACTAAAAATTGAGTAAGATATGTATGTACAATGTACATATATGACACTAGTTAGCTAGAATCTAAGGTATTTTTGTGTATAAATTGCAGTAATTTGCAACAAAATGAAACGTAATTGTTGCATCTGCAGTAATATTATAAAGAGGAAAGATTTGTATGTTTGTAACGAATAAACTCAAAAACTACTATACCGATTTAAATGAAAGGTAAAAATATAGTTTGAAACCCTAGGAAAGACATAGGAAAAATACATACTTATGACTTTATAATATCTTAAACACGCGAGCTTTAAAGCTGCTACACTAGTTCGTTCGTACTTTGGATGCGGGTAGCTATCAAAATAGGTTTTTCCACTATTTATTTAAAAAATGAGCCTATATTGTGTCCTTAAGAAAAAAATCTTACATATAATAAAATTCTGAGTCGAATCTGTACATTAAATATTTTTTTGGAAAATTTTATTGAAATAGTCTTTATATATTATCGATACAGAGGCCGAATATTTTTTAGAATTCTTGTCTGTCTGTCTGTCTGTCTGTCTACCTGGGAACAAGTCACGAGAAAATCATTGGAGAGATTTTGATGAAATTTGGTACGATGATAGCTGGTTATCGGAGTCAACAAATAAGATACTTTTAACTGCGGGAAAATATCTCATCTCTGAGAAATCTCTACTAAACGTTAAAACGTAACTAGGGACGAAGCCGAGCGGAGCGAGGCTGAGTCGCTAGTACTCTATATAACATAATATGCGTAAAAGATAACCTAAACACGAAGATAATATGACTCAAAATGCAACCATTAAGTCTATTAAGATAATTAACAAACAATATCCTGACAAGCTTATTCAAGACAAACAATTGACTGTAAGTGTGACATTGATAAAACAATAAGACATTTGAAAACAGGAAGGTACCTACCTACATATTTAATTTTATTAACTTTAAGCTTTTAAACTAATGATCTACTATATCTATATTCTATACTACACTTCTTTATACTTTTGGGTACACAACTTGTTTTAAATATCGCAAATATACATATTTGTACCTAGAAAACGTCGAATCGTGCTGTTTTAAAGTTTTCTAAAAATGTTTATAGCATTTTAATTAAACTAAGAATTTTTATGCAAGTGGCCGTTATTTGTGATATACTAGCGACTCACCTTCGCTTCGCTCGGGTTCGTCCCGTACGTTTTAACAGTTAGTATGGACTAGACAGACTATATATTATAATACTGCTCCGCTCTCTTGGGTAGTAACCTAACCTTCCTTAATAAACGGGCAGTCTAATGCAAAAAGAATTTTTCAAATCGGATTAGTAGTTCCTGAGATTTGCCTCTTTATAATATTAATATAGATAATATTTTTATCAAAGAAGAGGAAATTTAGCCAAATAGGGATTTTTGAAATATTTTTTTTTTAGATAAAACAATTTTTGAAGTGAAAACTTCTATAGGCAGGTTTGGATGGGGATTAAATTCATGTAAGTCGTCATCGACATGGTCACGTGACGTGTTAACGCTAACACTCAGTGTGCCGATAGATGTCAAAACCAGATAAATGTAACAGTTTTAATTTACAAATTTTAATTTAAGACCAAACAATTAATTCGAATATCCAAAAATAGCAACTGTTTGCTTATAGTTATAAGTGTTCACTTTTTTCGCAATTTTTTTAGCTCCCGATAACAAAATATTCGCCTCAAATGAATGACGTGTCAAATTACATTATGCAATATTGTTATTAAAAAAAAATCAAAACTTTTTTTTAATTCGATATATTCTACGTCGTTTAAATTCCTCGAGCGAATTTGAATATGTGTTTCACCTTCGTGATCACAGATATTTTTTATGGGACTATTGTGATTATTTTTTGTTTATTTTATTTCAATAACAATACTCAGATATCGATCAGTTATAGGTAGTTTTTATTTAATTATTTTATTTTTTATTTAAACCACTCATAGTAGGAAGTAATTTACATAAATGTGTTTATCTAGATATAAGTTATAATTCTCACGCTCTATTAATCATTGCTTGAATATATACTTAAACTATAGGTAATACCATAAATGATGGAAATTAAAATATTGAAAAGAAAAATGTAACTAAAAATTCTTTATCAAACTCTGCTGGCACAACTATTACAAAGGCAAAATTTTAAAAGTGTGTGTAAGTGTGTGCGTGTGTGTGTGTATGTATGTGTGTCTATGTTTGTGTTACTTCTTTACTCTAATATGGTTAGACGAATTAGAATGAAATGTGGCATACTGATAGACTATGACCTGAACTAGCATACTACTGTTGTACGTTAGTATTGACGACACGTTTGGCTCAGTTGGTAGTGACCCTACATGCTGTGCCAGCGGTCGCGGGTTCGATTGTCGAGTCGCTGGGGGCATTCATTTCTGTGATGAGCACGAATGTTTGTACTCCAGTCATGGGTGTTTACATTTATAATATGTATGAATTTTAAGTTATATATGCGTAGTGTATCAACTATCTGGTATACATAATACAGGTGTCGTAGCTTACCATGGAACTAGATGGTGCTGTGTGTTAATGTTCCAACATATTTATTTATTTATTTATTCAATAAATTAAATAATCACATATCATTTCGTGAAACTACTTAATTTTCATCTTAACTAGACCGTTCAGATAAACTTACGGTATCAGATACTTATAAAAGACTTAATACAATAAAGGCTTCAAAAATTGAATATAGATATCATATCATTGGATAGCATTTATTTTATGTATAGTAAGAACAATACTGAGTATGTAGAGATGCGTAATATTGTTCCATATATATAATGACCGGTTTGGAAAGTTTCCGGGTGTGTGTTCCCACATTAAGAACAAAGACATACATTCAATAGCTTAGTTTCTTCATCGCCCTTTTTTGCCTATATCTCCCTAAGACACTGTATAATTAATAAGGTTTTATAAAATAAATAATAGTAGTTGTTACGAATTCTAACAAGAATTAGTAGGGCATTAACGACACGTTTGGCTCAGTTTATATGATCCTACTTGCTGTGCCAGCGGTCTCGGGTTCGAGTCCCGCTGGGAGCATTCATTTGTGTAATGAGTGTAATGAGCACGAATGTTTATACTTCAGTCATGGGTATTTATATTTATATTTATAATATGTATGTATTTAAAGTTATATATGTGTAGTCTATCAACTATCTGGTATCCATAATTTTGACATGTTTGGCTCAGTCTAGTGACCCTGCTTACTGTGCCAGCGGTCGCGGGTTCAAGTCCCGCTGGGGGCATTCATTTGTGTGATGAGCACGAATGTTTGTACTCCAGTCATGGGTGATTATATTTATAATATGTATGTATTTTAAGTTATATATGTGTAGTGTATCAACTATCTGGTGTCCATAACACAAGCCTCGTAGCTTACCATGGAACTCAATTGTGCTGTGTGTTTAATGTCCCAACGTATTTATTTATTTATAGTAGTATTCATTTGTATATATTCCTATAATAATGGTGCTATGTAATATATTGAATTAAGCTTTTAAGAAAACCAAAGGACTCGGGTTCAAATCTCAGGTCTTGCACCTCTTATATTTTCATTCGCGAATAACTTTTCAATATGATTACCTACTATTAGCTTAACCTCGTAAGGAAACCTGCATGTCTAAGGAAAACTAGGTACTGAAAGACATGTGAAGTCCACCAACCCGCACTTGGCCAGGGTGGTGGACTATTTCCTGATCCCCCATACAATCTTCAATACAAAAGAGGCTCGTGCCTAGAGTGGGACGCCAAAAAGGGGTTGGATGATTAATGCTTTATCTACAACATCTTATTTGTAATTTTACACTGAGAAAACACCTTTTGGCACTTTTCACATATATTTTGACATTTTCTTTTACCAAATACGGTATCTAGTAATTATTAGCAATTGCTATTAAACAAATTAAAATGAGATATTTTGTATTACATAATAATATGGAAAAATTGGATGTCATCAATATTTCCTTTGATTAATAGCAGTACTTTATGTTTTTAATAAACTTATTGTGCTTTTTAAAGTACCTCTACTTTTCTGAACTGATAAAAATCGACTCTAAAAACTCGAGTTGACTTATATGTATATATTTATTTAAATTAGCACCAACTATTGTTTTTACGCTGTGGCATGTTTTATACAGGTGTTCAAATAAAATGAAATTGGACATTACGAATGGTTTTAGTCTTTAGGAGATCAAAATATTTTATAATAGATTTAAACTTCACTAGTAAGTACTACGTCAAAATGATAACTTTGTGTTCATCCAAGATATATTTCTATTTCAAATTTTATTTGCACACATAATACTTCATTGGTAAAGAAGTAAAAATTATAATAATACTAAATGATTAAATATATAATAAATATGTACTATATAGGGCTAAATCTATACACATATAGATAAAAAAATTTCTGTTTTTCAACAGATTTTCTTTTAGTTTTTGTTTAGTAGCAGTAGTATTGACAAGTTTCAGTATTATGAATAAAGAAAAGTACATTCTATTCATACTTATGTTTTTCACAAATTTTTATTAATGGATTTCGACCATTAAGCCAAATATATTGGTGAAAACGAATACTTATCACCTTTAAAATAAGAACGTCATCCAATTTGTATCGTCCATAAAACTAGAACTATTGCATCTCAGATTAAAGAATAATATAGACAGAGAGACATAGAGTGTCATAGAACTAAACATAAAACCAAATAAAAATGTTTTAAAATAGTATAAGTGATGTAAGATGAAAAAAGACTGTTTTTATCACTATGTTGAAAAAAAAACATAAAAAAAAGTTTTTTGTCTAATTTTGATTTTTGTTCAGAAAAAAATCTATAGAAAATTAAATCTTTTATTAAAGTATGTTTTCTAATTTCTTACATTTTACTAAAATTACAAATCGAATAAAGTATAATGAATTATTTAAATAAAAATGTGTTTTTCCTCTATGGGAATGTCAGTACCACTGTCAGTATGAATCCCACCTACACTAGTCTTGTCCTTATCAGTGTCGGAATTTCACATGTATGCTTTGCACCATTCAACCAAAAAAGTATGTTAGGTTTAAAAATAAACAGAAAACTCTAATATGAACTCTTAAGTATTAAATTTAAAATTTTACGCAAATTACATTAATGATTTTGAATTTTGTACTCTTGAAAAAAAACATTCTCCAGAAAAAAAACGCGTTATTTTCAAGTTTTTTTTGAGTTGTTTCACGGTAAAAAAAAATAGTATTTTGCAACTCTAAATAGTATACAAATAACAATTTCTATACAGAGTGGTACTTGAAAAAATATTAATATTAACAAATAAAAATACCTAACAGATTTTATTAAAATAAAGAATAAAAATTAAATAAGCTAATGTTATACTTTTTTCTTTTAAAGCGAGGAGAAGTGATGCTTAAAAAAATACCGTACTATTTTGAATTAATAATGTCATATTTTATTCCCGAAAAATCTTTTTATAGAACGTAAACGGTCTCTGTATAGCAAAATCGAGAATAGTAGCATAAACAGCAAATGATGCTACTATTTTTGACTTTAACATTCATTTTGGCAGGTTCTGTCTATATAATATTACTAGCGGACCCGACAGACGTTGTCCTGTCTACACGTCTTTAATTTGAAAATTTCAAACTTTTTGGACAAAATTGTGAATCTAAACCATTCCCAGATCCCCTTGAACACACACAAAAAATTTCATCAAAATAGGTCCAGTCGTTTGAGAGAAGTTCAGTGACATACACACTCACAGAAGAATTATATATATAAAGATGTAGTGTAAGTACTGCGTATATAACAAGTTTGATCTTTTAAATTACTTTATAATATCTATCCATTTCACAAAGCATATAAATTTCTATCATCGACATTGTCTTTAACAAAGTAAATGTAAATATTAAAATAATTATATTTTAATGTTTCTCGACATGAGTAAATGCATTTAAATTATCTATACAATTAAGTACATACAAAACAATTATTTTTGTTTCTCACGGATGATGGCACTTTGCAGTTTATAAGGAAGAATTAAAAGAGAATAATGATTAATAAAATTAATGGGCAATTTTAAATAATATATACTAATAATATACAATATTAAAAAAAAATATAATATATTAATACCTAGCTCCTTCCTATACTATCTAAAGTTAATCGTCAAAATTGTCATTAAGTAAAACTTTTTAAATCTTTTGTTTTTTTTTACCATTGAAAGAAGTTCATAATATCACAGATTACATAAAACCATACTAGTATAGATGTTTTATACCAAACAAAGTATTAGACAGCACTAATTCGGGCTATTTTTGTTTGCTTGAATAGATGTCGTTGATCGTTGAAATAGTTAAACCGTTTTATTTTATAAATATGTATAAACTAACGTATGGTAAATAATGTAAAATTCATCCTGCATTCGAATAAAAAAAATCTGTAATTTTAACAATATATACGCTACAAACCCATCATATGATTGCTGATATTTCAATAATCAATAAAATTACGCCAATTTGATTTTCAAGCTCAATATTCCGTTTCCCTTCAATTAGAATATTTTTTAAAATAGTAGTACACCGTTTTGGAATCTATTTTTTATCTTTTGTTAATTTAACATAACTTTAATAGCAAATCGATACATGTAGCCTCATCTGTTGACATTTATTTGAACTAATTTTTCTTTGTTCTTGATGAGACCCCGTGATAATATTAAAACAAAAAGCACGTGTCGAATTAGGTAGTATAAACAGCAACTTTTATTCTAAAATATAGCCACTGCTAGACGGTATTTAGAGTGTAAGTTGAGTTTTGTGAGTGTTAGGTATAAGTTATTATAATATGTACTTATTTAGAATGATCTTACTAATAATTTATATATAAATCGTAAAATGTACATGTTCATAAGTCTTATCAAAGCTTAAAAAATATTTTCAACCGGTCTATGTAAAAAACTTAAGTTCGTTGAAGTCTTTTATTTGAAAAACATACAACCCTCATCATACTAAATCAAACTATGAAAATATAATTTTCTAAATAAATAATAAAAAAATGTATACTTACAGCAGCGTGTTGGGTTGCATCATTAACATTTGTTTCGAAATTCCATTGGGCAGCCACGTTATTTGTACACTCCTTAGATGCTTGATCATCAGCTCTAATTAGAAAATCCCTCACTTGCTGTATATTGACATAATTTAACCTATCATCTATAGAATTAGTGTTCCCATCTCTATTAAAGGAATATGGATTAGTCCCGACATAATTAGGATCGCTTCTTACAAAATTGGGATCATTTCTTCTAAAATTGGCATCACTATTTACATCTATTCGATCATCACGATTTCTATCATCATATGGACGAAGGGTTGAGCTTGGAGTCCTCACAATCCCAGTTCCATAATCAATGCTAGGATAGCCATTACTACTTATGTCTGGATTTATCCTGGGAGGATTCGAAGACACTGGATAGACACCTGGTGTCACCGAGCTTTGAGGCCTCCCAGTACTAAATTGAAAGTTTCTGTTTAAATCATATTGATTTCCTTGATTATTTATGGATTGAGTACTGGATATTCCAAACCCATAAGGGTTTCGTTGCGTAGAAACTTGTGGCAAAGGTGGTAGATCTAACTGTGGATCCCCGCAAGATAGAGTGACCAGTGTAAGAAATAAACAGATTTGAACATATCCTTTGAGATCACAGGCCATGTTTGAATGGCCAGGTCTATTGTATGTACAGCTACCAATGGTGCGTGGTGCTAGATTGCGCTCGCGTCGACAACTGTTCAGCCGATTGTCAGGGGCCGTGTGAATCAGCTTTGTTTCTTCGCTAAGTACTAAGTAAAGAAGACCTTGCGGTGCGTCACAGGGTAAGACGTAGACCCAAAAGGTTACATAAATAGTATTCTGTTCTTGCAGGAGATAAGCAATACCGTATTTAATTCTTATAAGTAAAATTAACGATGATTTTAATAATTTAATTAATATACATGAATAGTAAAAAAATAATGGTAACTTTAGAAGGGTACAATAGTCAAGTAATTAATAGAACAAAGTACTTTTAATAAGAAATTAGCCACAAGTCATGATATAGCAGTTTTTAAAGTAGCTTTTTACTTAATATAAATGAGAAATCCTTGATAAGAATTATTCGCAACAATGAATAGAACATGAGCCTCCATAAAGGTTATCAGATTGCTATGTCATATTACATTTTAGTTTAAATAAAACTATCGTCTCTTTTCTCTCCCGTGACCATGATTGCTGCAAAGCATTTGAAACGTTGAGAACTAAAAATCAAAATAAATCCGTGAAAAAACTCGGAAACATAGTTATTTAAAATATCAAATATTTGGGTAAAACAAATAGTTTTTTAGTTTAGTTAATAATAATGAATGTTATGTTTTCTTTTCGAAAACTCTACATCAGTTACTTTGTCGTATTACATATATAATAATAATAATGTACATAAATAAAAACATCAGTATCCATTTCTCACTTTTTCATACAAAAATGACATCGGATACTCGACCACTTTACCATTGCTACTTGAATAAATAAAACAACAACAAACACTTAAAAATTAGGTATAAGAAAAAGTGGGAGATTTTATAACTTTAACTTTCCAAAACTTCTGTTTTTCCATTTCCTGAATTTTTTTTATATATTTGGTCTTCCCATAACCTATTCTAAAGTATAACCTACTCCAAGGGGCTGCCGTTAAAAATATAATTGCTATTTGTTATATGGGCTGTTGACCTATATGGGATCTTGGGCAGCCTTATTTTTTTCTTAATATCTATTTGTTAATATTTTGTAACATTAAAGTGATAGTAGACCGTGTGCTCCCTAAGAATATATATTTTTTAATTTAAACATTGTTTATTAGGAGTTTGAGACGTATTTTCCAACTTTGAAGAAAACGTAATAATGATTATGCAAAGTACATGTACTTTGTACAGTTGCGAGTTTCATCATTACATCGTTTTACAATTAGTGTTAGGCTTTATGGCTTAAAATTTATGAAATTATGAAAAGGGTCAAGTGCCATTGCTTCACTGGCTTTCTACTATTGTTTAACCTAATTTCAATTTTATTTTAAATAGCCCTAAATTATTAGACTAAAGCTAGGGATACAAAATTTGACCGCTTTTTCAGCTTATATCTGACGATACGACAAGAGTTAATTAAAATTGCTTTATATACAACGTAAATATGTATATTTATATGTAAAACAGGAACTGTGAATATAATGATGACAAAATACATTTTATTACTGCCATTTCTAAAAGTTCTCTACTCTTTTAAAAATATATTTATGAAATTCTATACGTAGTAAGTCAACATAACTATACATGACAATTACTAGCGTTTTCCTGCGGCTCCGCGCGCATAGTACGATAGTCCGATCGGTTCAATAGTTATCGCAGTATAACCGAACAAAAAAATCAATCCCGAACAAAAATCTCCATTTATTAGTATATCTATAATTAAATAAAAATTCGTAATTTTTTCAAGAAGTAATATTTTAAGAAGTTTTCTTTTTAAAGAAAAAAATAGTTTTGAACCGATCACAAAGAATGGTTTCATAATTTTAAAGTACGCAGTTTTAGTCCACTATTTCCTTTAGTACAGTTCACGCCCTATTTCGTCATGTTATCGCTTTACTTTCGCTTTGTTATCGCTTTCTTTGCAAGGCCCCATCTATGACGAGACTTGCTAGTTAAGTATACCTAAATTCTTATGGTCATTGCAGCTATATAGAATTATTCTATTCTATTTATTTATTTTTGTTTTTTTTTTTGTTTTAAATTAGGTACCTATATCAAAAATATAGAAAAGGTCTCTAAAAGGAGTTCTTATTTACAAATAAAAAGTATGAAAAGTATACGTATTTATGCCTACATCTTATAATATAATTAAATGAGCAATTCATGCATATTTATTTCGTGTACCTCAAAAACGGGTTTAACGATTTAGATAAAATTTTGCTTTTAAAGTTAATCTACATAGATTTTTCTAAAAAAAAACATTTTTTTTAGAAAAAAAATCTCTATGTTAAATATATCTTTATGTTAATTATCTTATATGTCACATAAACAAAAACAAAATATTCTTCAATTTTCAGATAGATTGAACGAGGACGATGTAGATTAAATTTTTTATTTATATAAAATTTGGTTTTTAAGTTAATTTATATAGGTTTTTCTAAAGAAATGCAATTTTTTACAAAATTAAACTATATGGCGCCATCTCATAAATGATTGTGGTACATGCATTGTCGCCGAGGGATGATAACCCAGTGAATTAGAGCCTACGACGAGCGAATCGCGGTCGTCCAGATACATCTATTTATCTGTCTTAGCAAACTTCAAAATAAACTACTTTGTACAATGTACATATGTATAATATACAAACATTAAGTTAGAGTTATATACTATAGTTTTAACTATGTAAATAACATTACATATACTAATAACTCACTCTACCCTCACTTCACTCGGGTGCGTCCTTAGGTGGCCAAGGTGTAACTTCAGTACTAAAATTTAATGCTATCCAGCCGTTTCAGTATAAAGGATTTATAGATCGACACCTTAATTCGCAAGTCGGCTAAGTCGAAGGCTACTATAAACGGAAAATAAGTATTCCTACATACATATTTTTAGAATCTAAAATTTTATGTTATCCGAATTCGTCATATTATTGAGAAAAAAAAAATGTGTGTGTGTACTTTAAGTTATACTTCTTTGGCGTAACAGAACCAAAATAGCTAAAGATTTCATCCCGTATGTCACAACTCTCTGTTTGTAATAGGAATGCAGCTAATTTCATCATGTCGTTTTTTGGCTTTCTCTCATTTTTTTTCCAAACGTGCCAAAAGAAGTATAACTTCAATAATAAATAACGTTTTTAGTATGTATTGTATGAAAAGTACATTGAAATGGAGTTAGCTAATTTTGCTATATTATATATATTTTTCGTTTTATTATAAGCATTAGTTTATGTGAAAGGAAAATTACATTTTACTATCAGAAATAAAAATAAAACAACGCGTTTTGCATGTTTTACAAAATCATATTTAAATTGTGAATGTAATTTATTTAGTTTGAAATAGTCATTATTATCGATAAATAGGACGAATCTATAAATTTAGTTTTTTTTTTCTGTCTGTCTGTTTGTCTAGGAACGCATCACGAGAAAACCACTTGATAGCTTTTGATGAAATTTGGTATGAGAATAGCTGATTATCCGGGTCAACATATGAAATACTTTTTACTGCGGAAAAATATCTCATCTCTGAAAAATTTATACTAAACGCTAAAACGTAACCGGGGACGTACCCGAGCGGAGCGAGGGTAAATCGCTAGTATATTATAAATTTATATTTTGTTTTATTATGTTCAATACAAATAAATTTACCATTTTAATTGTAATTTATTGCAAAAACGTGTTTTATATATTGCAGCCATTTATTTCAAAAATTGTGATAATTTATAATTCTAATTTATTTAAACAAAATATACATATATTTTTTTAAATAAATGGATAATATATTGAGATATAATATTATATTATTGTGAACAATCCTCCACGTTTGTATTTAGTACTTAAAAGGTAAATGGGTTTAGATAAAAAGACATGACACAATATTATACGTATTAGTACAGATATACAATACACATATTATTTATTATAAACATTTATTTCTTACAAAATTACAAATTTGTTTATTACAAAACACATAGATAACGCTTAACCAAATACCATTTCTTTAACTAAATACTAGCGGTATACCTACATATATATATATATATATATATATATATATATATATATATATATATATATATATATATATTGACTGCCTCGGTGGTGAGCACGTAAAGCCGTCGGTCCTGCGCCTTATCTCTCACCGGTCGTGTCGTCCCACCGGAGTATGAGAGTGACAGGAATAGAGAGTGCACTTGTGTCTGCGCGTACACTTGTGCACTATAATATCTCCTGCGCAGTTGGCTAGTCTCAATGAGATTGGCCGCCGTGGCCGGAATCGGTCAGGAGAACATCATATATATATATATATATATATATATATATAATATATATATATATATATATATATATATATATATATATATATATATATATATATATATATATATATATATATTATATATAACATTTTATAAAAAAATGTGCGCTAGATTGAGTGTCAGTAATTAAAAATTGTTTGTACATGATAAGCAACTCATATAAACCTAATAACGTCTAATACTCATTGTGTCTCGTGGCTAGCATATACGGCTGTAGATACGGAGGTTTTGGGTTCATGTCCCGGGTTGAGCTGAATATAGTTATGAGGTTTTTCTGTTGTAATATTTATATTATAGTTATTATAGTTGTAAAATTGGTAGATGTACCTTGTGTCTCGGAAAACACGAATTTTTTTTTGCGGATTTATTTAGTTTTTTGGTTCCCCATATTTCAAATGCTTTACAACAATCATAGTCATTATGGTAGGTCATTATATGGTTCAGAAATCTATTTAAAATGTCAAATTCAGCAAAATGTTAACGTCCAACCAATTTAAACATATATTAGTTATATATCTTCGCTAATGCAATAAGAATTCTTCGAGATCACGCGTAACGTCTTGTCTTCTGATAAATACGTAATTTACCTATTGTGCTAGTTCGCTGTGGGAACGCTTGAGATAATTGCAAGGTGTTCATTATGTAACAGAACTTGCGTATTAAATGCAGAATTATGGAAATAAAACTAGATAATGTTGGATAGCTCATCTAAAAGGTATTAAAAATTGTTTTAAACAACGACTTTTTAGACTTCAAAGCTTCAAATTCTTTAAAATTAGATTATTATATACTTTGGATGAATTTGTTTGAGCTTAATCATTTCTAACCATATGTATAAACGAAATATGATAAAAAATATTTACTATATCAAGTCAATAGTAATATTTATTAAGATACATGGCACGAGCACAAATAGGTATACGTTGTGATTTTTAAACCATAAGATTTAAAGCGAGGATGGACAGGTAGCAAGATAAATAAGCATTTCGCCTTTTTTACTGTTTTATTTATTGTTTTAAATTATTTAATAACTAATCACGTTTTAACGTTACGTTACTTAAATTAAACTTACGTCACGTTTATAAGGAATAGATAAACTACATATACATAGGTATGATGACTTTTATATCACTTAGGAAATGATTGATTCCCCATATAAACTTCCAACCCCCTTTAAGGAATGATTTTCGGGATGAAAACTATCCTATGTCCTTCCCAGGGTATCAAAATATCCTTTTAAAAAATTTAATCTAAATCGGTTCAGCCTATTAGGCGTAAAAAGGTAATAAACAGACTTACCTTCGCATTTATAATACCGCGCACGCTCCTTCCTCCCCTTCGCTCGGATCCGTCGCTAGTGAAAAATAAATACAAATCTACTCCACGGGAAACGTACATTTTTTCCAGGATAAAAGTAGCCTTTATGCTGTTCCAGACTATATTTTATCTCTGTGCCAAATTCTATCCAGATCCGTTGTGCCATTGTGGCGTGATTCATGATTGAGTAACAAACATCCATCCATTCAAACTTTCGCATTTATATAGTAGTAAGATAAGATTAGTATGGATTTGTTGTAGTACATTTTTTGTTATAATTAATATTCCACATGTGTCTTCAATTTATAACTTTATATTATGGCTACAATCACGACATTAAACACAGTTTCTTCCGCACTAGCATTGCCCGCGGCTCCGCCCGCGTTCAGATGACCAAAAACTAAATTCTTAGGTTTTACATATTAGTGTACTCACATTGCAGATTTTGTATTTTTTCTCAGAAATGAGACATTTTCCCGTGGTAAAAAGTATCCTATTTCTTGACCCGGATAACCAGCTATTGCCATACCAAATTTCATCAAAATCCCTCCAGTGGTTTTTCTGAGATGCGGTAACAGACAGACAGACAAAAATTCTAAAAACTATAGATTCGACATCTGTATCGATAATAATGTCTATTTCAATAAGATTTTCCAAAAAATATTTAACGTACAGATTCGGCTTAGTTACAATTTTATTATATAGTCCTAAAATCAAAACAAATAATTCAGTGAGACAGATTCCCAAGACTTTCCTTGAGCATGCGTGTAATAAACATAAATAATGGTAGATATTGTGACGTATTATAAAGTTTAGTATTAACATAGCATTCGGCCTTGAGTCATTACCCATGAGAGTCGTGCGCATAATGCATAGATATCATGTCATTATACAAGCTAGGAACAATTTGGTTACAATTTTAAGATCTACAATCATATAAATGAAAACCTTTAAAGGAGTGAAGGAAATTATATATAACCTCTGTTTATCTTTTAGTCTATCTATAAATAGACTAACGTAGACGATAGACTATTTATTTATTTATTTATTAGGTTTATTTACAATCACTTACAATAATACACACAATATAAAAAAATAGAACTAATAAAAATTAGGAACTAAATGTAGTGATTACTTACAAATAAACACAGCATGCACAGAAATAAAGTTTCTTAAAATATTATACAAATAGATATATTTTAAAAGTAAATAGTTTTTTTTAATTAATCAATGAGCAGATACACAGTTACATTAATTTAGCAATTATGACATTATTTAAGACTATCAATGCATTTATTTAGGAATTTAGTGCTAATGGTTTTGCGGAAATTGGCTAAGGAATCAGCAAATATGTCGACATCTATGCTATAAGAATTTAGTCTTACATAACCGTGGGACTGGGGAATTGGCACCTAGGATCGTTCGGCGACTAGAATATATTCTATACATATTACATAGTTATGGATATTAAAATCCTATCGTAATCGAGGGGTTGTGTTGATACATTAAGTATTTCTTGAGAATTCTTTTTTAAATAATGTTTATCGATATAAATTATAAACCACAAGACAGATATTTAAAAAAGAATGTCGATGTGTGTTAATACGTTTGCGTTTCACGCAAAAGCTACTGAGCGGGGTTTGGACAAAAGTAGGTTGACTATATTACACCTCTATGCCTCGGGAGGCTCGAAAGGTCGGTCCTACGTTTTAACTCTCGCCGCGTCTAACGAAGTATTATCCCATCAGGCTTTAAGTAAACAAATAAATGTGTTGGGACATTAACACACAGCACCATCTTGTTCATAGTAAGCTACGAGGCTTGTGTTATGGATACCAGATAGTTGATACACTGCGCATATATAACTTTAAATACATATATATTATAAATATAAACACCGATGACTGGAGTGCAAACATTCGTGCTCATCACACAAATGAATTGGGCTTTAAGAGTAAAAAATAATAGAGTGTGCTTGTGTTTGCGCGCATACTTGTTCACTGTATAATATCTCCTGCGCACGGCTAGGTGCAATGAAGCGAAACCAATCATGAAAATAATTACTATCATATATGGAACTACTTCAGGATAGATACATACATACATACACTTTTTAGGCGAAAATGTTTTAGAAGATGATTAAATACAACATTATTTCAACACATTAGTTAATTTTAAACCAATTATCTTCACAGTCTGAATTCATAAAATTCAATAAAATGAATCATTTAATTACCACCGGTTTTTAGCTCACAAGTTTTTCTCTCACGGATTTTCAATTATTTAAAAGAATTCAACTTTGTTTGTTCTTTTGTCCATTTTCCCAGAACTTTTTAGCATATGACCAAAAGGCGGAACGGCTTTGGGTAACTATAAAAATATTTTATAAATATAAGATAAAACAATTAAATTATTGAATTTATTTGACAAACATTTAGTTAATTTATTATATATATACATACATATATATATATATATATATATATATATATATATATATATATATATATACATATATATACATATATATAGTTTCCAGGTCTCTTTAATATTTATTATACTAGCGACTTACCCTCGCTCCGCTCGGGTTCGTCCCTACTGACGTTTAGTATATATTTCTCAAAGATGAGATACTTTCCCGCAGTAAAAAGTAAGGAGGTAAGTATTGACCCGGATAACCAGCTACCATCATACCAAACTTTATCAAAATCTGTCCAGTGTTTTTTTTTGTGATGCGGTCAGTAATGACTATTTTAATAAGATTTACCAAAATATTAAATATACAGATTCAACTCAGTTAAAGTTAGTTAGTTTGGGGTATTTTCTTGAGGGGCTAGGTGAAATAGTCAAGTAACTTAATAAATAGTATCGTAAGACTGCTCAAAAATATATTTTAAATAAACCTACTTAAAGAAAATCAATATTTACGGGTTGAAACTCATTGTAAAATATATTAACAAGAACAAATAATTCCTATTGGTATAAAGAACATATTATGCGTGATTTTTTTTATTCTTATACAATAGCTAACATCATTATCTAATTAAGCTCAAAAAAACTAAAATTTCGTATAAAAAAAATATCATACCGATACGGATGTCGGATACTTTAAACACCCGCCATCTCTCACGCTTGGCGTGACGTCACAGTATGATAAACAGAAAAATGATGGCTCAATTTGTAACGACAAAATCACTAATCCCTCTGTTATGATAATACTCTGACGTCATATTCGTTCTGACCAACGGCGTGCTTTTTAACTACTTTAAATTACCCACCTACATATATTTGCACTTTCATAATATAATTATTTTCTTAATCAAAAAGATATTACATTAAAAAATATTAATATGGGCTTAATTCAAAAGCAATTAACATTAAAAAAAAAAATTTCACCTTTATTTAAATCACACACACATATATATATATATATATATATATATATATATATATATATATATATATATATATATATATATATATATATATATATATATATATATATCTGTGCTAAAACATTACTGGCTAGCGCTATGTGACCGACACAGACTAAATAATTTCAATGGGAGGAAGTCTCACAATAGCTACCCTGACCCAATCGACAAATTGTTTGAAATCAGTAAAGAATTACGTGTTTTATAATATTATTCCACTCAGCCATGTAATATTTTGTATTATAATACTAATATAATAAAGAAGTGAATGCAACTTAGAATATTGTATGTGTGTTAGTCCTTCACGCTTGGACGGCTGGACAGATATGGATGAGATTTAGCACACCGATAGGCCTTGATTTGGACATAGGACATAGGTTATTGTAATAAATATAAATAAAAAAAGCAGTAAAGATAATAAATATTTTATTTACAACAATTACAATATATTCAAACAAAAGTAGTTAGGTACGAGTATATCCTATTGACCGACACGTTTATTTAAACTTTTGAGAAACTCTGAATCCGCCATAGCACTCTTTTGCTCGGGTGTGCAGTATTCTGAAAAAAATGGTGTACAATTCAAGTTGTATGCGTCGAATATGTGATGTTTCTAAACTTAAGTTCCATTAGAAAAACATAATATGTAAAATCGTTCTAATATTAATTTCATAAAAAATCTTTACTTATTATCTCTATATAAAAAAATATTATTAATCTGTCGCTCCGTTGCTGTGTAAAAGTAGGACAAACTAACTAAAATTCATTTTTATAATTTGTCATACTAATATAAAGCTAAAAAAATCTATGCAAATAAATAAGCTACGCGAACAAAGCCGCGGTAAAAATGTATACCAAAATAAGAATTTTTTTTTAATCCATTTTGAATACTTACGAACAGTACTAGGCTCCCAACCGATATACTCCCCGGTACGTTCATTCTCTGCTTTCAACCACTCATGCAGCGGCTCGAAGTACTCCAACACTCCGCTAGCGTCCATACGACGCTGACCCGTTAACACTTCCATCGCATCTGGCCAGGGCTTAGACGAACCGAGTTGCAACATTTTACTATAACACAGCAATTTTCATATTATGTTTAACGTTTAGTATAAATTTTTCAGAGATGAGATATTTTCCTGCAGTAAAAAGTATTAGGTATATATGTTGACCCGGATAACCAGCTATCATCATACTAAATTTCACCAAAATCTGTCCAGTGGTTTTTTTCGTGATGCGTTCACAGATAGACAGACAAAAATTCTAAAAACTATAGATTCGGCCCCTGTATCGATAATAATGTCTATTTCAATAAGATTTTTCCAAAATAATATACAGATATATATATATATATATATATATATATAATATATATATATATATATATATATATATATATATATATATATATATATATATTTATAATTATTGTTATAATTCTATAATTCTATAACTTTATATATGAAAATTGTATGTAATAAAATATATGCACTTTTTGCTAAAAAGTGCGACATTAACTTAAAAATATTTTTCAATTCACCATTTTATTATCTAGGTCTGTCTGGTCTACGGTCTCTTGAAAAAAACTATTTGACAAAAAAAAAATGTCATTCATTATATAATTGGCAAAGGTCATGTATCTTTTTTGACATACACAAAAAACATAATATCTGTACGCAATTTTAGGACCTTCTTTTTAAAAGTAGGCCAGTAAAAATATACAAACAAATATTTTTTTGATTTTTTTAATAATAATCTAGATGTAGAGAAGATATTCATATTTATAAAGAAAGTATAATATATACCCAAAAGCATTGCCGGCAGCCGTGCTCCTGTAAATATCGCAGTTAGAGAGCAACTTGTTAGAGTCCCCGGGAGAATACTCGCCTGCTATTTGACACAAAGATCGTTGGAACTGGAACTGGATAATATAGGAGATGTAATATCTGAAAAAATATATTTGAAAACATATAGGAAATTAACTTTCTTGTTGCCAAAATGTAAAGTCTAAAGCATATATTAAAGTTCGAAAGTCCTGGCTTTGATTTCTGGATCGATTTCTTTAATCCATAAATTCTCATTATCAACCCCGCAAGTTGACGGTGTTACCCCACCGGGGTCATCCCATTGTACTATGAAAATGAGAGCAACAACCACACTACACTCACATAAATTCCTTTATGTTTGTTATTAATGTTGTAGTAAAACTACTTTATGTGTATTATTAATGTTGTAATAATTTCTAACTTCACTAAAAAGTTAGTTTTTACCTCATATATTCTACATCAGCTGATACATGATATTTAGCTGCAGGATCAAAATCAGCTTCACTCCGAGATGCAGGAGGCTCTACTCCTTGAAAAGCTTCCCTTAATTTCCAGAAATGACAATTATAATCATTTTCAGTGGTAGTACCACGGAACACACCGTAACGGTAAAGGTCTAATAGATATGCGAATGGTAAGAACACTATTTTGTCTAAAATCTGAAAGTTAAAAGAATATAAATGTTAAGTAATTAATTAATTACATCAAATCTATTTATGATTAAAGTATCGTTTCAAAAGCTGTATTTATATAATTTACATTGTTATATGTTAGATTGACTGATTAACCAAACAGACACTAACGTTGGGTCAGACAACTAACAAACAGTAATTGAGACGTATTTTGTATATTATTGATGAGTATTACAAACATAAATAAATGTTACCATCTTATATAATTGGTTAATATTTGATTCTAAATCATCTGGTCCATCTTCAAGCAAACCCAAAACTCTCAAATGCTTAGGAGTGGATACTGATAGAGCCATCACATCACCGACCGCTTCATGGAACCCTGAAAGCATTTTCAGTTTTAATCACTTCACTACTCATAAAGAAAATTGGTTTCCACGTGAGGAACTTAGATTTTAATTAACATAAGTAAAATATTTCCTTACTAACCTGGGTTTGCTCCTGCTCTATAAATGACAGGCAAATCTTTATATTGCAAGTAATATTGGATATGACCCATCTCGTGGTGAGTGGTTTTAAAGAATGCATTCGTGATAGTTGTACATTGCTTAATTCTAAAAGAAAAACAATTATAAACACTATATTAATAAAAATTAAATTGCAAAAATATAATATTAAACAACCCGACTGCGTAAAAACTGAAAAGTGAACTAAAAAAATGGGAACAAGTTGAAAAAGAAATTTAGTATTTATGCTGTCGAAGACATACATAATATGTACATTGTACATACTTTAAACTTGCTGTAAGTCTTGCTACGTGTATGTACATACATAATACATATGTCTTCGTAAATTTAAAGTTTTTTGTAGTTATGGGTAATATAGTAGAACCCTTCTGTACATTAAAAAAATTTTGCACAATAAAGTATCAAGTAAATAAATATTTTTTTCAAACCTGAAATCCTCTCCATCAAAGAAATCCCACGCAGACGCGTGGCACACCATGTCTCTGCCATCATTGGGTTTTTCAATAATCGAGTTTTCCCAAAACGTATCAGGCATTCCACTTAAATTTAATGACTTGAAAAACTCTTCAGCTGTCTTAAAAATCTTTAATGGTGTGTAGTTCTGAAAAAATATAACTATAAGTATATTTATATTTTATCTATATGTCAAAATCGAATCCGCGATCTCTAAACATACTCAGTTACTTCTAAATTTAAGTACATGAACTTAGAATATTTTTATTAACATAATAAGTTAAGCTACTACCTGGGCTATGAGTGCAGCTGTAACGTCAACTTCAGGTTTTTCAGGGTATGGTCTGGTGAACTTCTCCACATTATTCCAAGTTTGTGCCCAAATATTACCTGTATTAAAATGTTTCATTTCAATTATTATCTTCTGACTAATTTTATAATTATATCATTTATTTGTCTTTAAGCCTCCAATAGAAAGAGAAGCAAAATAAAACAAAGAACTTTTTTAACTAAAATGGCACACAAAGTTCAAAATCACTATAAAATTCGTCTTTAAGGATTCTCTCAGGTCTTATTTGGTAAATTAATTATCATAATGCCATATTGAAACCTACACAAGTTATGTGTTAAAATATACAAGAAAGTTCATATTAAATTCTACTTGCCCAATAAGTGAGCTGGTATAGGCCCTTTAGCGGATACGACATCATCTCCATATTTCAGCCTCAAGTGTCGTCTTACGTATGCATGTATCTGTTGATACAAAGGCTTGATCTGAGCCCACAGTGCAGCAAACTGATCCTCACTGTCTTCTTCTTCGTATTCACTTATCCACCACTCTGCTACATTGTCGTATCCTGAATTAAATAATTAATTTTTAAATGATATTCAATTTTTAAATGAAAAAGGCATAATGGTTATGATGGTTTGTATGAAAGTAATTACCATTACCACGGAAATTACAAATTTGATTGTAAAAAAGTTCAAATATATGGAATATCATCGTTTTCACTTTATTTATACTAATATTATAAAGAAGTAAATTTTGTCAGTTTGTGTGGTTTTAGGGGGTAAACTCTGGATCTACTGTACAGATGAAATTTTATTAGAAAATCGTTTGTGACCCTGGGAAACACATAGGATAGTTTTTATCCCGAAAATCATCCCATAAGGGGTTGAAAATGGGGGTGAATGTTTGTATGGGGAATCAACCTAGAACGGGGACGAAATTCGCTAGTAAAAAGTTATAACAAATATTAAATTTGTTATTATAACTCGTTTTTTAATAGAAAATTATTAATGTTTGGTTATATTTTATTAATTTATGCATAGATTACTTTAAAAGAAAGCAGCATTATAAGTAGGGCCTTACGGAAGCTAAGAATCACTTACTCGTGTTATTTATAATTTTATTTTCTGCTTCTATAAATATTACTAATAGCCATTAAGGAGTTCTATTACCATACTTGCCCCATCAGATCAGCTCCATAATATCAAATTATCGTATTATCATTCGGATTTCAAAGTTAAAAAACAATACGACATTTAAAAACAAGATAAAAATAACATCGAATATTTAATAACATACTCTTGTACTGTGAAGCTAATAAAAACTATTAAAAAAATGTATGGATAATAAGACAGAGTATGTATGCAGTCCTTTTAGACGTCCCACTGCGAGCCACTGGGCTCCCTTCAATATGACGGGGATCAAGCCATAGTCCACCACGCTGGCCCAGTATGGGTTGCCGGACATAATTACCATTTAATTTAGCAGCTTCGTTGTTCATATTGACGTACTCGGTAAAGTTCCCTTTGGACGCGGCACCAGCTACTTTGTGCCATTCTAACCACGTATATTTAAGCTCTTCAGGATCATCACTCGTAGAAAAAACGTTAGTTACATCTGAAATATTAAAATTTTACTTATTTTAGTAATCAAATGAACAGTCGTAAATTATTTTATGAAGCTGTATTTTCATTATTTAAATTAAATTATTGAGGTGGTGGTACCTTACGCCAAACCTTTTTTGAAAGATTAACCATCAAACAAAATGTCTTGTACCTAAGCAACCAATCCGTGGAGTAATAATGAAACCAGTGAATTCTGGAGGTTTGCAAAGATACCGGGCAACAATAGTCACAAAAATACTTATAATATCACATATTCTTAAAAAATGAAATAGAACTATGTATATACCTGGTTCGACATATAAGTCACATTTTGATCGATCTTTATAATCACAGATAGTTGCTTTGGCGTAAGTTGTTTTCATGTTATTGATCGCTTGAATTAATCTCTGGTTCAAATCCTCTGGTAAAGCAGAAGTTCCCAATCGCGAATACTTCTCAAACATTCTCCTAAGATCCGGATCTTCAAATTCATGCCAGAGGTAAGTCATTGTTTCTTTCCAATTTTCTTTTTCTTCTTCAGCTACTTCGAGCGCAACTTGTAACTAAAAATAAAAATAAATACAAATAATCATCATAAAATACGCTTCAATTAAAATTAGGTAATTATTTAATGTAATAATATGTATTTGTCTAAGTAAAAATATTTCATAGCTTTCAGACCCACCGGGATCTAAAATATCACAATGGTTTATCAATTTGTTTTACATTTACCGCCAATTTTAAGACATTCCTATTATTCAGTATCGTCAAATGAACAATTGTACTATTAAGAATTTCTAGCACTTCTAACATAAATACTTTACATATGTATATAGAAAATACCTGTTTCTCCTCATTGTAAGCTGTTATATTAGACTCGTAGTTCCAAGACGCTATAGTCCTTTTATTTTTAGCCTTAGATGTGATTTCGTCAAGAGTCCGCATGTATTCTCGACCAGCTGCTTCTTCAGCAACTCTTTCAGCCGCACGTCCTTGAGCTGCCACTATGAAGACTGAGGCAATAGCCCCAACTAGGGCCAACTCAACGAAAATCTTCAGCATTATCTGTAATAATTTCTTATTATTAGACTACGTGATAGCGTGGTAAGACGCTTGTTTAGGAAATCGAGTGGGTTCAAATCCCGGGTCTTGTATCTCTGATATTTTCATGTACGAATCCATCATGATTACTACTTGTGTTACCACAGTGAAGGAAAAATCGTGAGGAAACTAGCATAACTAAAGTACTCAGTTATAATGGCTGACTTTTCATTTATTCTAAAATAGATATTTCAAAAAGAACATATAATAGTATGATTCCATCCAAAAAAATAAAATTGAAGTATCTGATTGTAATGACAAAATAACAGCTTTTTACTAAATGCATGTGGAAGTATACACTGCACTTATAAGAAAAAACTATTTTTATAATTTTTGTCTGTGTATTTGTTCCGGCTAATCTCCGAAACGACTGAACCGGTTTGATGAGATTTTCACTGGCAGATAGCTGATGAGTAACTTAGGCTGCTTTTATTTTAGAATAAGAAGTAGGATTCCGCGCAAAAAAATTAAAACACATGAAATTGTGAACAAAGTCCGTGTACCTGGAGATGCAACTGAGTTAAGTGAGTGTAAGGCGCTCATAAATATATATATATATATATATATATATATATATATATATATATATATATATATATATATATATATTAATTTAGATCATGGTACACAAAAAAATGTGAAAAATGAAAAATAAAGATTACGATTTTCTAATATTTATTCCTATTTCTAAACACAACGCACTGAACTTAACTAAATGACAATTCAAATCCATGACCATAAATAGTCAGTAAACAAATAAAAACTTACGCCCAAGCAGGTCAAGGTATTCGAACAAAAAGATTACAAGGATGTCAGCAGGTCAGGACAAGTGTATTATTCAGAATATTAGAAAATAAAATTAGGTTACATTCGTGAGATATCTTTTATCTTTCCCTTTTAAATTAATTGTATTTTTAATTTTTATTAGGGACTAGCGTTGCCCGCGGCTCCGCCCGCGTTCAGATGACCAAAAACCAAATTCTTAGGTTTTACATATTAGTATACTCTTCAAATGCAGTTTTTGTATTTTTTCTCAGAAATGAGACAGTTTCCCGTGGTAAAAAGTATCCTATTTGTTGACCCGGATAACCAGCTGTCACCATACCAAATTTCATCAAAATCCCTCCGGTGGGTTTTCTGTGATGCGGTAACAGACAGACAGACGGACGGACAAAAATTCTAAAAACTAGATTCGGCATCTGTATCCATAAAAATGTCTATTTCAATAAGATTTTCCAAAAAAATATTTAATGTACAGATTCGACTTACAATTTTATTATTAGCGACTCACCCTCGCTCCGTTCAGTTTTCATGACTAATGTTCCAATAAATACATCATAAGTTAATTAATTATATGGATGAATTTAATTTCTTTCTTTTTATCCATTGTAAAATAAATTCTATTACATTGTTTTTTGCTACTTTATTTGTTAATAATAATAGTACGTTTATTGGTGTTTATTTCAATGGTTTTTATTACTCTAAAAGGAATTGAATATTACAAAGAAAAAATTAAAACATTCTATACCTAAGAATGAATCATTCTTTTAAGAGATATTCAATTAAAAACAAAAGTTATTAGCTATAAATTAATATTTAAAAAAAATATATAATAAGAAGCTTTTATATCATATAAATTATGTAATGTAATAAAGGGGTTTTCATTTAACTTAAAGTTATTTTTTTTATAGTCTAGGTATTCATTCGTATTCTTCTCAGCAAATCCTATTTGATATCCACATCTTGGGGGCGCATAAAAAAAAATAGTCCACCATCGTTGGGAGTCCGCCATGTTGG
The DNA here is from genome assembly GCA_951806755.1 of Brenthis hecate. Taxonomy (NCBI): domain Eukaryota; kingdom Metazoa; phylum Arthropoda; class Insecta; order Lepidoptera; family Nymphalidae; genus Brenthis; species Brenthis hecate. The sequence continues at coordinate 5,927,444 of OX638272.1, read as the reverse complement.
ATTTAGAATGACGTCACTTATCTAACCATGCATTGTCATATAAACTAAACGTGTATGCAAAAAGCAAAATCGGTTGAGGATAACTGCTTTAAAATTCAATTGCAGAATTTGACCCGAACAAACATACATACAAACATTTCAAGTTAAATAAAAGATTGTAAAAAGTAATCATAAATGTTATGTAAAATGTGTTTAATATTGCTACTAATGACTTTAGCTAGAACTTCTACAAGTAAGGAATAGAGACATAGTTATGACACTCAAAACAGCAGAATAGAAACAGTATTACTGTACCATTATGAAGATTAATAAATAAATATGTTGGGATATTAACACACAGCACCATCTAGTTCCATGGTAAGCTACGAGGCTTGTGTTATGGATACCAGAGAGTTGATACACTACATATGTATAACTTTAAATACATACATATTATAAACTAGCATTTCCCGCGGCTCCGCCCGCATTCAGATGACCAAAAACCAAATTCTTAAGTTTTACATATTAGTATACTCTTACAATGCAGTTTTAGTATTTTTTCTCAGAAATGAGATATTGTCCCGCGGTAAAAAGTATCCTATATGTTGACCCGGATAACCAGTTATCATTATACCAAATTTCATCAAAATCTGTCCAGTGGTTTTCTCGTGATGCGGTAACAGACAGACAAACAGACAGAGAGACAGAGAGACAGACAGACAGACAGACAGACAGACAGACAGACAGACAGACAGACAGACAGACAGACAGACAGACAGACAGACAGACAGACAGACAGACAGACAGACAGACAGACAGACAGACAGACAAAAATTCTAAAAACTATATATTCGGACTCTGTATCGATAATAATGTCTATTTCAATTAGATTTTCCAAGAAATATTTTATGTACTGATTCGACTTAGTTACAATTTTATTATATGTATAGATATGAACACCCATGACTGGAGTACAAACATTCGTGCCTATTACACAAATGAATGCCCCCAGCGGATCTCGAACCCGCGACCGCTGGCACAGCAAGTAGTCACTACAAACTGAGCCAAATGTGTCGTGATTATCTCAAGTTACATTACAATTTACTATTTATTTGTTAATATCATTATGAGTGACATATCTGATAAATTCAAAAGACCGTACTCAGGTAAAATGTTTGTTATATGAACCTAAAAACACTTTGATAGCAGCGATAAAAATTAAGCAACCTGTCAATAAACAATTTGGTAGATCTTACCAATATGAAGAGAATTTGTTTGTTTATTTATATATAGGTGATAATCTAAGGAACTGGTATTAAAAAATCTTTTACTAAAAGAAAATTAAGCTATATACCTAGTATAAATTGCAGTAGTATAGACTATTTTTTGCTTATAATTGTACCTCTAACTAGTATTATTAAAAAACTTGTGAAAATTATGATTTAATTACTGAATATTAGAATTAATTGAAAATTAGAATGTGGATTAAGAATCTTTAATTTCTGCTTCATATTTTTTGGACAGATGATATCACATACTATAAATACGAGACTTGTGTTATTGATACCAGATAGTTGATACACTCACTACATACATATAACTTTAAATACATACATATTATAAATATAAACACCCATGACTGTACAAACATTCGTGCTCATTACACAAATGAATGCCCCTAGCAGGACTTGAACCCGCGACCGCTGTCACAGCAAGTAGGGTCACTACAAACTGAGCCAAACGTGTCAACGGAGCCAAACGTGTCGTCTAAACTAAAAATAAATAAATATATACAAAGTGAATAGTTTGCAAAACTTTTGCCTTCTTAACACATCTTAATACTAATTGGAACAAACCTTATATAACAGCACTAGCGACTCACTCTTACTTCGCTCAGGTTCGTCCCTAGTTACGTTTTAACGGCTAGTAGGGAATAGAAAGAACATATATTATATGATAAATATAGCCCATAGCCTTCCTCAATAAACGGGCTATCTAATGAAAAAAGATTTTTTTAAATCGGGTTAGTAGTTCCTGAGATCAGCGCGTACAAACAAACAAACTCTGCCTCGTCGTTAGACACATTTTCAAACCAATAATGTTTTTCCGATAGAGAAAATTCAAATTTACTTACAAATAAAATCTTTCTAGCTGTCTCCGAGCAATATCCACAAGGCATTTTACATGAACACTAAATACTTTAAACTCTTGAAACATACTAAAATTATTTTCTAACTACGAACCATTTGTTTATATGCAAATGAATTAGTACGTTAGCCTGTTTTTCATGCTTGTAACAATTTGCCTTTGTCGACTTAAGCTGAAGCCAATGTTAACCATATCAAATTTGAGTCAAATTGCTGTCACTTTAAAGCTAAATGAATTAAAATTATGACTTATTTGACTTAGGCCCTACATATTTAGACCATTCAAGCGTATTCTTTACAAACGTTTCGGCAGTGGTAGCCCAGTGGTTACGTACTCGCTAGAAAAAAAACGTGGAGCAGGTTCAAATCCCGGGTTTCGCACCTCTGATATTGTCATGTGCGAATTACTTGATTACTATTTGCCTTACGATGAAGGAAACCTTCATATCTGAAAGAACTTAGCAAGTTTTGGAAGGACATGTAAAATCCACCAACCTGCATTTGGCCAGTGTAGTAAACTATGGCCTGAATTATAATTATTATCGGAATTTAACAGTTCTTTAATTTATCTATGAATTACTAACACAACAAACCACATCAAATCGGGTCAGCCGATTTACTACAGCAAGTATATCTGAACACAAATACACGAACGGTTATTGAAATGAAATGAATTTACACCTAATATTTTCTTAGATTTACGCGAATGTTTGACATTATTAAATAAAACTATCTTTTCGGATTATCTGTAACAACTATACATTCAAGACATGTAACACCTCAGTCTCTCCCGTGACCATGGATGCTGTAAAGCATTCGAAACGTCGGGAACCAAAAATCAAAATAAATCCGCGAAATAATCCGAAAAGATAGTTTTATTTAATAATGAATTTACACCTTTTAAAGGCCTTTTGAATTTCATTCATTGGTTGGGATGACTTTTAGACGAGCACACATTTGAATTGGGGCTTGAATGAGTTTTAAACGAGCGCAATTTTATCCCATTGTCAACACAAGATGATAGAGTAATTTTATTTTCTCTATACATATAAAATAATTGTAACTAAGCTGAATCTGTTCATTAAATATTTTTTGGGAAATATTACTGAAATAGACATTATTATCGATACTCTGAAGCCGAATCTATAGTTTTTACAATTTTTTTTTTGACTGTCTGTCTGTTAGTAACCGCTTCACGGAAAAACCACTGGAGGGATTTTGATGAAATTACACGTACCAAACTTCAGCAATATAGCTCCAATAGTAATAAACGTAAAATTATTGTGACATACGGATAGATGAACAGACGGACAAGACGAAATTATAAGTATCCCTTAATTGCAATTTGGCTACACTAAAAAGGACATTACAATTTAAATAAAACTATCTTTTCGGATTTTCTCGTGGATTTATTTTGATTTTTAAGTCCCGACCTTCTCTTTACAGCAATCATGGTCTCTCTCGTGACGTCAAATAATCCGGAACGATAGTTTTATTTAAAATGTCAAATATTCGCGTAAATCTCAGTATTATAGGACATTACAATGTTATAAATACATCAATCTCGAGGCAGAACGCGTCTTAACACACTTTAAACATAACTTATATACATAAAATCACCCAATTGAATAATTTCGTAGCATTTCGACTTTACATTTGTATAAAAGTACTTACCAAGGTAGTCCTATGCACTGCACTAGCCGAGATAGACACTCGACTATACAAGATGACTACGTGATACTAGTTTTATACGATAATCTGTTCAATGATAAAAACGTCCGGCCAATACTTTTATCTGTCTTGAGTTATCTAAGTTGTATATATTGTCATCCGTAGTAACACAGCATCTTACTAATATATTAAAAAGTCTAGAAAAATGCATTCGTTTCGCTTCGCTCCTCACTATGCTTCGTGCAAAAAAAACTTCTAAAATCTCGATTTTAATAGCCATATTTATGATATTGTAAACTTGATTTTGCTGTTTATACAAAAAACTTGTTTTCGCTACAACTCCATCTTATACTCTAGCTTATGTTAATAAATATTTTATGCATGTAAGTAAATTACTAATACTGCCATAGTACTATGCCATTCATATGTTCTATAACATAATCCAAAAAAATGCGCTAATCTAATCCCTTTAGCCCAATCCCACAAATTTCAAGCGATCAAAATAAAGGTTCTGTAAAATTAATCCTAAAAGTAATTAATATTTCGACTTCTATATTGAATGTTGCATGTATAATAATAACTTTCTTTTTGTTGCAGCTATAGATACTATATACGAAAAATAGTTATTACAAAAGTTGTTTCAAATTAAATTTCCTACAATTTTGATTCTTATCATTTTTTTCCTAGGATCGATATATTTCGATTTATACCCGAAAACAGCGGGTCAATTTTTTTTTATTGATCAACTCGTTTATTTTCAATTTTACGCGAAAAATTGTAATAAACAAAGTTGTTTAAAATCGAATTTCCTACAATTTTTGTTTTTTTCGTAGGATCGATATTTTTCGTTTTATACCTGAGCAAAGGAGGGGGTAAAATCTTATCATTGTATTATCGCTATTATTGATTTTTCGCGTAAAATGGAAAATAAACGAGTTATTCAATAAACAAAAATCAACCCTTAAATTCAATATGGCGGATGACGCGACGGGTCTTTCACCCCGAAAATCTAAATTTAGATTTCCAGTGACCCCCCTCAAAGAATTCCGAAGGAAAATTGCTGTTAAAAATGTTTGCAATGTTTGCCACTTTTTGAGCTAATTCAACTGGGCTATAGGGAACGTGCATGAACTAAATCAATAAAACAAAATAGACACTATGTGGACAGTAAAGGAAACTTATCAGACCTTTTACCTTTTTTTTCGTGCTTTCAATAATGTAAACAAAATTATCTCTTCAACTATATTATTTTTGAATATGATAAAAGTTATAAAATATGGGTTCCGGTCTGCGATTAACCGATGACATAGTCCTCATGGCAGAGACTCGGATTTGGAAGAAATGCTAAACAGGCTAAGTGATTCTTCAAGACGGATGGGTCTCTGGTTGAATCTCGAAAAGACCAAAATCATGTTGAATTGTCACATATCCCCGAGACTAATGGTCGAGAATGGGTCTACTCTTCATGTTGTGCAGGAATACGTTATGGCCGTTGCAGCAACATTAGATTATTTCAATGTATTTTATCGAAATAGCAATAAAATTCGTGCACATCATTGTATTTTTAATGTCACTACTTTCTTACTTTTACAAATATCTATCAAAAATAAAAAAGAATAAAAAGGATGTGTATATATATTTCTGTGCCTACAACGTATATTTTGTCCAAACTATACGACACATCCGGCACAACTTTGAGGCTTTTGGGAAACTACGTTCTATGCTAGTCGTCGATCCCACAATTTCTTAAAAGTAGGGTATCTAACCATTACAGGTAGGACGCATCCTACCCGTAATGACCCGTAAAATAAAACACACATTATAAAACAAATTTTATTGAATACTGTTTACTATTAAACTAATAAGTACTGTCACGAGTCGCGCGCGCCTTCCGCCTCAAGCGCTGCTCTTTGTTCCGCACTGCAGTATTCTGTGATAAAAATATTGTATATATTTACATATATTTTGCATAAAAATTTTCTTAATAATAGAAATATATCATATTTAGGTTAATGCTTGGTAATGAGTGCCCTCCTGACAGATGCCATACCAATCGCGGCCGTCAGACGGCCAATCTCATTTAGACCATCTGCGCAGAATTTATTATAGGGGTCTAAAGTGTGCGCAGACACAAGTACAGTATCTATTCTTTTCACTTTCAACATCCAGTGAGACAACAAATGGACACGACCGGAGAGAAAGACCGACAATAGTTATCAGAAACTCAAAATCGCTTTGGTAAACTATTCTACAAAGAACTCGTTAAAGTCCAATGGTCATTGAAGAGTTTCACAATTCATATCTTGGCTTCATCATCAAATTAAAGCAGTGAATTTAAATTACTGTAATATCATCCAGATTCTATTAACTAGCTACTTATCAACGCTCGGATGCCTAATAACCTAAGTATTGCAACGGTGTATATTTAGTCTATCTATGAATGTTGCATGCAATCAGTCCAGGTGTTTCTGCATAAAGAATCCTTAGAGATCATTCATATGTCTTAATTGTATAAATATGTTTTGACATTAGCACACAGCATCATCTATTTCCTTGGTAAGCTACGAGGCTTGTTTATGGATACCAGATAGTTGATACATATACATAACTTCAAATACATACATATTATAAATATAAACACCCATGACTAGAGTACAAACATTCCTGCTCATCACACAAATGGATGCCCCCAGCTGGACTCGAACCTGTGACCGCTAGCACAGGAAGTAAGGCCACTACAAACTGAGCCAAATGTGTCGTCTAAGAAGTAATAATATACGTATATACATAAACATAAACTTTGACATATATAATAGCACTAGCGACTCACTCTCGCTTCGCTCTGGTTCGTCCCTAGTTCGATTCCCTAATACAATCTCTGATACAAACTTTAATCCCGATTTTCAGCCCCTTAAGAGATGATTACCGAGATAAAAAGTATCCTATGTCCTTCCCAGGATCTCAAACTATCTTCTTACCAAATTTCATCTAAATCGGTTCGTAGATTCAGAGATTACCCCCTACAACGTCACAAACTCATAAACTTTACATCTTTATATTATAATATAGTAGATGAAAAGATGTAGTAAATAAAAACAACTCACGTATCTTGCTAGGCTCCCATCCGATAAACTCTCCGGTCCGTTGATTCTCCGCCTCCAGCCACTCGTGCAGCGGCCGGAAGTACTCGAGCAGGCCGTCGGCGCGCATCGCCCGCTGCCCCGTCAGGGCCTCCATCGCGTCCGGCCACGGCTTGGAAGAACCCATTTTGAGCATGTTTCTGGGTATTGATAGAGAATGTTCTTTAATAAATGTTAATCAAGAACGTTTACGTAGTCATGGAATCCTTCTTAATCTGTAAAGAATGGCCTGAAAATATTTATTTGACTGACTCCTATATGTAAAAGGACTATATGCCAAAGGTAATGAAGGTTAATAAACGTATAAGAATAATGCGAAAATGTGCAAGGTACAACCCCAGATAAGGTTTCGCTTAACGCTCGATAACATTAGGCTATCTATTAGGAATCTAATTTATTAGAAAATAAAAAATAGCCTAATGTTATTTCAAAACAAAAATTCACTGGTACCGTTACAGCATAGACAAACACTCAAAAACGATCATTTTTATGACATTACCGATTTATCCTCTTTTCGCTTGAGTCGTATGTGTCTTAGCTAACAAGCGTTTGCGCTACTCCAGATCATATTCTATCTGAATACTAAACATCCAAATCCATCTAGCCGATTCAGTGTAAAGGAGTATCTAACAAACAAACGTACACACAAACATTCGCATTTATATACATAGTCTGATGATATATGTAACTAACGCGAGTGCATTCCCCGCGTGCACGCTCTGGTATATGTCGCAGTCGACGAGCTTGCGCGTGACGTCGCCGGGCGCGTACTCGCCCGCCAGCTGGCACAGCGCGCGGTGGAACTGGAACTGGATTATGAACGACACGTAGTATCTGAAATGATAGAATATTGTATCGGTTATATTATGCCAAAACAAAATTTATTGCGTGTTTATTAAATTTATTACAAAATATATCGGAAAATTACATTGAAACTTTGTGTATAAGTATAAAAAAAATGTTTTAAAAGAAAACAATTTAGAATGGTTGATGTCAGGCAGGCGTGAGGCGGCCGGTCGGTTATTTTTGCTAGTTCTAAGAAGCTCTTCTCCTGACGTAACATTTTCGAAAGTGATAGAAGAGTTTAGTCTGAGCCTTTTTAAATTCAGTTGTAGCAATTTAAACATCTAAGTTTTACATAACATGAAAAGTTTTATAACCATGCAACGTTCAATCACACTAACTTGGTATGGCATATTTGTGTTTGCTTATCACAAAAATAGTGAACCTTTCAAAAGAGACTGTGCAGATATTTGTCCCAATATGATAAGGACAATGCACGACTTTACATTTTCTACATTTTGGTTCACTCATGAACCATTAAAAAAATCATCACGAGATACAGTATGGAAGGCTTCAACCACTTTACGTGGATATTTTATTATAAGTACTTGAGCCACCGAGCTTCGCTCGGAGTTTTTGGTTAATAAGTACAATTTTCTTTAAAAAAAACTAAAAACTTGAATAAATAAAAAAATAAAAAATTTTACCTTTGTATCCGACCGGGATTCGAACCCGGACATCTATGATTGTCAATCTTGCGTCTTTTTAAAAAAAAAAAACGAAAACTTGAATAAATATTAAAAAAAATAAAAGTAAAAACTTTGTTTTCTCAGACATAAGACTAATCTAGATCGATTTATCGCCCCCGAAATCCCCTGTATACTAAATTACATGAAAATCGTTGGAGCCGTTATATATATATATATATATATATATATATATATATATATATATATATATATATATATATATATATATATATATATATATATATACAAGAATTGCTTGTTTAAATATATTAGATGTACTTCACCGGTCTGATTAGTGCGTAGTGTAAACAGACTATTCATAATACGCATCCACCATTTTCAAGTGTTCCTAAAGCCACAACAACTTCAAAGCCTTGAACCTTCAAAAAAATTCTCACCTCGCGTACTCAACATCAGCAGATACATGGTATTTCGCAGCCGCATCAAAGTCTTCTTCACTCCTCGGTACGGGAGGTTCCACTCCTTGTAGCGTATCGCGGAGCCTCCAATAGTGGCAGTTGTAGTCGTCAGGCGTAGTATTACCTCGGAACACGCCGTAGCGGAACAGATCCAGCGTGTAGGCGAATGGCAGGAATACTATCTTATCTATACCCTGAAAGTATTATAATTTAGGTTTCTAATTTGTCTATGCAAGAGAACTTTTGCCCAACTTATAACATAGAGTTTCTCAATTCGAATATTTTTTATTGAGCATACGAAGTACTCAAATTTTCAATGTGTGTGTCACGTGATGTACTAGCCAATTATGAACTGATTCCCATGATATTATGTTATCATTATAGAATGTATAGGTAATAATGACCTCTTGATCGATAATAACCTCGGTGACCAATCTCACTGAGAAGCCATGTAGCAGGAGATATATAATAGTGCACAAAGGTGCGCCCAAACAAAAAAATGTCCACTCTTTTTCTTTAAATTCGGATGGGATGATACTGGCATCGAACGGTAAGAAATTATATGCAAAATCAACAGCTAACTTCCCAACTTCGGGCTCCTGTGAAAATTTCTTAACAGCAAAACTCAATAACTACATACACTGGACCCGTACCAAGATTCGAACCCATAGATTTAAGAAACTTTAGATCACAATAATTATAATTTAAATGTACAAAAAAACATACACCCGAATTTGCCAAAGCAATTTACCAACCATTTTATAAAGCTGATTTATCTCAGTCTGTTCGTCTTCCGCATCGCCGCTAATAAGCCCCACTCTGCGCAAATGCTTAGGAGATGACACCGACAAAGCTATCGTATCTCCCACGGCCTCGTGGAAACCTTAAACAGTATAGACAAAATTTATTATAGTTATTATAATACAGGGTATGTTTTTTTTAACATGACAATGATTAAACACAATGTTAGTGATACTTTATTAGATTTACGCCAATATTTGACATTTTAAATAAAACTATCTTTTCGGATTATTTTGCGGATTTATTTAGATTTTTGGTTCCCGACGTTTCGAATACTTTTCAGCGATCATGGTCACGGGAGAGACTAAGGTTTTAAACATCTCAAAGGCGTTATATAGTTGTTACAGACAATGCACTGTCTGTGATAAAAAATAATCCAAAAAGATTTATTATTTTTATTTACAATGTTAGTGATGTAAAAAGATTAAATTTTTCAAAATTATCGTTCTTGATAGCAAATTATAGTTTCTCAATGAGTACCACCGTATGTTTAAATAACTAAATTAAAACATTATATAGAAAAATAAAAAAAATATTATAAGTAAAAAAGGTACAAAGATATTTTGATGTTAGATCGCGCTTGTATAAAATCAAATAAAAATGGAATCATACAAAAACAATCGGCCAAACGTTTATAACCTTTTTTTGTAAGTCGATAAATAATTCGCCTTATAGATTAGTAAAAATACGGAAATAAAAAAACTATTTATCACGAAAAATAATAAATTCCTTACATTTTCTACGAGCAATGCGCATAAAATGGTAAGAATTCTAATTAAATAAAATACAAGAATGTTAATTTTAATTTAAAAAAATATAATAAATAGTTAAAATATGCCAGTCATATCAACGATGAATTGAAACGTTCTACCGTGTTAATTAGTGTAATTTTTAAGTATTATAAATGTTACGGTTTCGGATTATGTATGTACAAATAAAAATATAAATAGAATAATAATGACATGCCACAAGTAATGTATATCCGTATTTTATATTATTTCATTATTGTGCCAAATTAATATGAAAAGTACCCACAATATTTTTATGAGACAATGGATACCTAAATGTGATATTAATTAAAAAAATATCGATACTTTGTATTAGTGGCCTATATCTATTTAGCCCAATTACAAGTTCGATTTTCATACAAACTAATTTTATCACACATTTTTTCCACGATTATATTTTTTAATTTAAGTGACAAGGTTCGATTTTCATACAAACTAATTTCTCCACAATTTTTTCTGCACCATTACATTTTTTAATTTAATTGACAAGCTCTTAACAATAACTTCGGTTAGTCACAAGACAAAAGTCACCTGGATTAGCTCCCTCCCGAAAAACGAAAGGCAAATGTCTATACTGCAAATAATATTGTATATGACCCATCTCATGATGAACGACTTTTAAGTTCACAGCGTCCACTGTTGTACACATTTTGATTCTGTAAACTTATACAAATTTCATTACCTGGATTCGCTCCATCTCTGAATACAACGGGCTGGTCTTTGTATTGCAAGAAGTATTGAACATGCCCCATTTCGTGGTGCGTTGTTTGAAAATACTCGTAATCGACTGTCGAACACTGTTTGATCCTTCAAATTAAGCCAGACATGTAAGATAAAGGAATTTGGAATATACCGTCACCAATTTTCTTTGTGCACTACTTAAAAAGGCAAGCTTCAATACCACGTAGCCATTTGAAATAAGGCAAAAGTAACGAAAAGCGAAAAAATACTTACATAATTACATTTAATTATCATGTATTGAAAAAAAAACTTAACATCATCAGTAATTGGCATATCTGCTAGTATTAGTAGCTATATTATCAAAATTTTTGCGCAAAAACAGATAATTGAAAAGATCGAAAAAATAATAAAAATGTCTCCACTGTAACATAAACATTTTCACTCTTGACTCATAGTTTTTTCATACTAAAGTATCTATCTAATATTAGGCCACTTTTGCGCTGAAATTTTGAAACAAATGCAGAACTTTCTTAAATATTAAAAGGATACAATGCTCACCTAAAATCTTCTCCATCATAAAAGTCCCAAGCAGACGCGTGACAAACAATTTCCCTATCCGTAGGCTTCTCAATGATGGAATTCTTCCAGAACTTTTCCGGCATTGCCGTCAAATTGAGAGATCTAAAAAATTCGTCTGACATTTGGAACATTTTCAATGGCGTATAGTTTTGATCCTTCATTGTTTTCGTTATATCTATCTCCTTCTTATCAGGATATGGTCGGGTGAATGATTCTATGTTGGTCCACGTTTGAGCCCACATGTTACCTGAAATCATAAGTTATAGCTACTTTTACTGTTTAATTCTTATAGCTTTTTTATTACTTAATTTATTATGTTAAATAAAGTAATTTATAATTTATTATGTTAAATAATATTTGTTTAAAATATTTGAAGTATTATTACATTATAAAAAATATTAAATCGAACAACAATTAGAAATATACTTCGTAAAATACCCACAAAATCCAAAAAAAAATGAAGTTCGTTAAATTTCCTTTCTTTCGTTCGTCATAAGTCGGTCAAAACTTAAAACATAAAATTACCCAACAAATGCGCAGGAATAGGTCCTCTCGCAGAGACTATGCCTTCACCGTACTTGTCTCGCAAACGTTTTCTCACATACGCGTGTAACTGTTGATAAAGCGGCTTAACATCCTCCCATAACTTTGCTAACTGTTGCTCAAAATCTGGTACTTCATATTCTGACTGCCACCATTCGGCTACATCTTTGAAACCTGAAAAAAATAATATTTAAAATAGATAAGAATAATAAACCTATTGTAGATCCTCATACCTTTAGCACTAATATTCATAATGTTCTCGTGACCGATTTGGGTCACTATGGCCAATCTCACTGAGACTAGCCAGATGCACAGGACATATATAGTGCACAAGTGTACGCGCAGACACAAGTGCACTCTCTTTTCCTTTTACGGGCTCCGGGCTATTACTGATAATATCTTAACAGAAAAACTCCGTAATTAAACTTGACCCAATCTGGGACTCGAACCCAAGGCCAACAACCAAACCACCGAGGTAGTTTTATTTATAATATCCATAGAAGAATATCGAATGTCCTGATTACGTTACAATAGTTGAAATTGTATCTTCTGTACAAATCTCATTTTTAGTAAAACCAATGTATTATTATTTTTAAAGGATAAATTATATAGTATTAATCTTATTCACGAAACCGTAAATAAGTGCTGTAAATTCTTTTATTTCCATAAATATTATTAATAATAATTAATTAACTTTAATATTATATAACATAGTCTTTCAGGTTATTCTTCATTATTATCGTACTTTTTATTTATTAATAAATAATTTTAAAATATTTGTTCTACTTATTTAATTATTATTATAATAATAATAATAATAATAATAATAATTCTTTATTTCAGACCCTTGATCCATAGTACACATACAATAATACAATAAAAATAGAATAATATAAACAATATAAATTACAAATAGATACTAGGTGGCAATATCCACCCAGCGTCGGTACATTGCTGACAGCATCAGCCTAGCAGACAGACTTCTAATAATGCCATTATTACACGTATCAACCCTGGACATGAACGATGCAATCCTCTTACGTTGTATGGCATTGAATGAATCGACCCTCGCCTCCGCGTACATTTCTGAAGCGCTACAATAACGCTTCAGGCCCATGAGGATTCGATAAACGTTATTGTAGGCTACTCGTATGCCATCATGCGACTTCTTAGTATAGTTAGTCCAGAGCTGACACGTGTAAAACGACTGACAGAAAGCTTTAAACAGAGTAATTCTCACGTCAGGCGCTGCGCATTTAAATTTTCTAGCAATCATGTTGCCCACCACACATAGAGCCCTACGTTGTCGCTCGATATCTGCGTCATCTTTAAGACGGGAAGTTACGATGTGGCCAAGGTACTTAAAGTTGTCCACTACCTTGACAGGCTGCCCATTAACACAAACGACGGGGACATTTTGTGGCACCTCTCCCGATCTGAATATTATCATTTCTGTTTTATTTGCGTTATATGTTAGATTATGCTCTTTGGCATATCTTTCACATATCGCGATAAGTTTTCGTAAGCCTTTAATCGAGGGGCTGAGCAACACCATATCATCAGCGTAGCTTAGGTTGTTGACGTATCTGCCATCCAACCTCAGCCCCACTGGAGTCCTGCTCAGCTCCCCGATTAGATCATTAATGTAGATATTAAACAAATCAGGAGATGTAAGCCCCCCCTGCCTGACACCACATGGAAGCTGATAACAGTCTGACAGCTCATTGCCCCATCTGACATTGTTGGTCTGGTTACGGTACCAATACTCGAGGAGGCCAACAATCTCAGACGGGACACTTGTGTCCCGTACCTTCTTCCACAATAGATCGTGATTAAGTGTGTCAAAGGCGCGGCTTAGATCTAGAAAACAGCCATATATTGTCGTGTTACCCTGTTTGTAATAGCTGACAACCTGCTTTAGAGCGAATATAGCCATGTCTGTTGAAACTTGTGGTCGAAATCCAAACTGCCCGTCATCAATACCTACTGCGCTTGTGTAGGAGTGGATGACACGTTCCAGCACCTTGGCCACTATCGTGGCCAGTGAGATAGGCCTATAGTTAGCCACGCTCGAGATATCTCCCGTTTTGTTCTTTATGATAGGAACTACCAGCGCACGGGTAAGTTCCTCTGGTAAGTAACTATGCCTTATGCAGAGATTAAAAAAACTCGCCAGTACATTACAGATATGCTGACCAGCATACAACAAGTGTTCTATACTAAGTCCATCGTGGCCCGGAGACTTACCACGCTTCATATACCTCAGAATTAATTCTATCTGTTTGGGTGAAACTGTCCTCGTGGCAAGTCTCCGAGCCCCGAGATGACTGAAGTTTACTTTTAGATTTATTAATTACACTGTTTTGCTTATTAGGTACATTAAAATGATCTTTAAATAAGTTTGCTATATTTTTTTTATTTCTTTCTCCTTCAACACTTACCGGTACACAATTTTTATTATTAAGCTTTTTGGTTTCTTTCCAAAAATCAACAAAGTTACAAGTGGAACGATGCCGAGCCAGCATCTCCATTTTAATTCGTTCTTGATTACATTGTATGTATTTGAGCGCGGCTTTAAACTCCCTGCGTGAGGCTAACATGCTATCATAAAAATACCCCGAGTATGGCCTACCCTGACGAACCCACAACGCTAACCTCTCTCTAGCCCTAACATGTGAGCGCCTGACATGAAAATTCCAGCCCACGACTCTCTGTCCCTTTCTATATTTCTTTACGTCAGAACTCTGTTCAGCTGCCAACCGCAGTGCACTTATAATATCACAATAAAATTGGTCAATACGTGTTAAGTGATCCCCATTCGCACAAAGTGATTTTACACCAAAACATTCCATGTGTACATCACTATATTTACATAAAATATTACTTAACTTTTCATCACAAAATTTTGTATACATATCCATTTGTTCTTTCTCCCTATTACCCCATAAATGTTTTATACTACCTAAATTAAAATTAATATCACATACTACTTTAGGCCTAATTAAACTAAAATCACAGTGTATGACAAGAGGAAAATGGTCTGACCAGAATGAGTCATATTTCACATGTATATCTATGACAAGAGGTGCCGCGGCGGCCGTCACTATGCAGTGGTCAAGCCAACGACACGAGCCATGCGCCTCACTCACAAAAGTATACGTGCCTTTATCAAGTCTCTCTACGTCCAAGTAGCATAATGATTGCTCACCACAGTATTCCGCCAGCTCTTTTCCAAAAAGAGTTCCTGGATGCGCGTTGAAATCCCCTAATATCACAACACATTCCGTATCAACGCTTTCAATCGCAGCGCTGATTATTGCGAGACATTGAGTAAACTCCGGTAGATTATCTACACAATCCGTAGGCATGTATACACTAAACACAAGTATACTTCGAGTATCTATACTTAAACGCATAGCCACTATCCGATCACTGTCACACTGCACAATATCGACGCTGGTAAACAAACTCGTTCGCCACATAAGCGCCGTCCCACCGTAGGGCCGCCCGCGTAGCACACCTGCTGATGTATCGATAGAGGACTTTGCACAGCAGCCAAACTCCTTATCAATTTCGTTCATGAAACCTAAGTCGTGTGGCATCAGCCAAGTCTCCTGAAGAGCGACGATATCAGCTCTCTTACACAAATCTCGCACATGTTGAACAGACCTTTTAACCGATTTACAGTTAAAAGAAATAAATTCTATATTATTTTGTTGTACAATCATATTGATTTATTAGATGCATCAGTACTATTTCCAGATAAAACGTTGTTGTCTGTAACGACGAAACACCAAACCTTCCGGCCAGAACTCTTTTTGTAAAAATTTTTGTAATTTAAATGTCGGTACAGTAATCTTAAATGAATTGAAATTAGTTTCTCGATTCTGCTTTAACATTTCTATTTTTAAACAGTCTTCATGCATTTCCTTTATGTGTTCTCTAATGTCATTCTCTTTAATACTTTTCCTAGTACGTGATAGGTATATACACGCAAATGACTCAGCAGCTTGTAGCTTGCTATTCGGCAATGTACCTCGCACGTTTCTATATCTATAAGTAGGTTTTTTTCTGGTTACCAGAGTAAAACCGTCGTCTTTCTGCTTTTGCGATTGATTACTATGGATCGTTTCCACAATGTCTCTATAAGTAGGTACATAATGTACTTTATTTACATCGTTTTGATGCTGTCGCGATAACGTTGTGTCAACTTCGCATTGCGGCGCGACTCGTGGTTGCGCCCGCGGTGCAGGCATTGCTAGCGGCGGCGAGAGATTATACTCAGATGTTGTGGAGGAGTGAGAGGTCCACTTGTTGTGGGCTCTCCGCTTGGTCACGCCGTCGGGCTGTGGGACGTCGGCGTCTATGTCAATAATACCCGCATTTACCGTGTTCGTTATACTGGTATTTAACTTATTTCTTGCATTCTTATCACTATGATAAGACCTAAGAAATAGATCGTCCTGTAAATTACTACTATAGTTGCGGGTTTTTTGTAACTCCGAAATCATTTTTTTGATGTCATTAATCTCGTCCTTTATTGTATTATTGAAGTCAGAATACAGGGTAGTATTATTATTAGTCAAATTTCGTTCACTTTTCAAATTAACTATATCATTTTTTAATATTGTCATTTCCTTAAGAAATGATGTCACGTATGACATACGTATGACGTACATACGTATGACGTACGATGTGTCATTATATTTTTTTAATGTTAAAAATCATTTCTTTAACTATACGAAAATATATTTTACATATATTTTGAAACACCATAATATACTAACACTAATTATCGTTTTAGTTTGAAACATTTGGTCGAAGTTTTCTTGGAACTATCAGTTCGGAAATTCACCGATGCTATGACATCATTTCAAAATATAAGAATTTTGTGGTGTAATTATCACACATACTCAAACGAAATAAGCTATAGATACAGAACAATACTAGGAATTAGAAGTTTTAAAACCTTAACTCAAATTCTTATCAGATAAATTGGCTATCATTTAGCCTAAGTCTAGATGATATCTAATTTTAAAAAACCTTAATTTTTTTCTGACTCATTAACATACTCGTAACTACACCCCAGTAGTTTATACAATACATTAACGTGCCTTGTATAAGAGATTGGGTCAAGAAGTATTAATTGTTTTTTTGCTAGTTTTAAGAAATTACGTATTTAATTATTATGCATGAACGAAGATGATTCCCTTTATATATCCCTTTTATAAGGGATTAATTAAGGGATGAGTATTTTATGGAAGTTGACATTTTTTAACTAGAAATATGAAAATTTGATTTTTACATTACTGACAGGAAATCCCATCAGACTTACTCCTTCCGTTGTAATAATAATTTGTTTATTTAATTATTTTAAAATTTTGTCAATCATAATTTCACAAAAACCCAGACAAATTGAATTAACACATAATTTTTATTCATCCTCATTCCTTATGAGATTTGAAAGCTATAACATAAATAAGGGCCTACGTCAATTTAAAAGTCTTAGTGATAAAATGGTACTTTATACTAACATATATATGTATATTAATTTAAAAGTATATATATATATATATATATATATATATATATATATATATATATATATATATATATATATATATATATATTAAGATCTTTTTGTAAATATTGCCTGAAATAAATGATTAAATTAAAATTAAATTATTACCATATAATACCATAATCTTACCATTTAACTTAGCCGCTTCATTGTCTAGTTGTACATACTGCGTGAAGTTCTGTCGTGCTTTTGCGCCGGCCGCTTTGTGCCACTCCACCCACGTGTGCTTCAGCTCATCTGGGTCATGACTCTTGGTAAATATTTCTGTTATATCTAGAAAAAAATACAATAATATACTTAGCAAGTTTCTTTATAAAACACGTGATCAATTCGGTGAATAAAAAAAAAAATAAAACATCTAAATAATGCTAATGGAAAAAATTACCATCTTTTTTTTGAAAAAACTGGATATTATGTTTTTTATAGGATTTTTATATAATAATATCAGACACGTAACAAATAAACGTTACAAGTTACGAGATAAACGTTAGTTGGTAGTAAATACCACAACGAAATTTTATTACGTAATTTTATAAAACTAATAGTTTTAATAAAAAACTTAAAAGCTTTTAAAATTTTTACAAAACTCTTTTTTCAAAGCTTCTAATATTTTTTTCAACTACCGCTGATACACAAAAAATATCTTATTGAATCCCTTCTAGCCGAGTCTTTCCATTTTAGTAATAATGTTTTGCTTATTACTTACCCAAAATTGATTTTATCGCTTCAGGCACATTAACAAGGCATAAAATCAATGTTATCGATATGTAAATCGGGAAAATTGCAAAATGGATAGGTATTTATCAAAGCGAATTCTGCTGACATTTTATTGTACGGTTATTCAGCTTATAGGTATTTAAAGAAATTTACAGAAGTATTTTTGGTAGACCTTTGATTGTAATTTACATCGAAAACGTTACCTAATGTAACCCAAATGTTAAACACTTTTTTTTGTGAATTCGATCCCATTACTAGCTTATTTTACCGGACTACTATTATAAACACGAAAGTTTTTAAGTAAGTTTGTATGTATGTTACTCCTTCAAGATTTATTGAAACGGATTTAGAACTAGACAGATCTAGATTTTAGTACCTACTATGTATTCAGCTCTTTTTATTGTTCCACTGCTGGGCACGGGCCTCCCTTTAATACGAGGGGGATCAGGCTATAGTCCATCACGCTGGCCAAGTGCGAGTTGGCGGACTTCACATGTCTTTCGAAACCTTGTTAGGTTTTCTCAGACATGCAGGTTTCCTCACGATGTTTTACTTCACAGTAAGGCAAGTGGTAATCATGTTAGAAATGTTTCGCACATGAAAATATCAGAGGAGCGAGACCCGGGACTTGAACCCGCTTCAATGGGTTTCCACTATATTACAAACTATAACTTGTACTAATACATAGGCGCGCCTAACAGACACCTTGAAGCGCACTCGAACAAAGCAAGGGCAAGACGCTAGTTTTACGTACATATAAACTATTGTCTTTTATCCATAAATCTTATGTAGGGAATTACGCAGCGATTACATCTACAATTTATTATCTTCGTGTGTATAATTGCACAATTTACTTAGGATATGTGTTATTTACATGTTATAATGTAAATTTATATACGTTACATCAAATTAAAATAAATGTTTACGTATTTTGCTTGAAAATAAAAAAAATCTCTAGAACAGTGCCACCACCACTCCACTCCAACTATAGCTAATCTAGGTGACCCCATAGGTACATAAAAATAATCAAAATCGGTCAAGACAAAATTAAATGGAGAAGAATTATGAACAGACGTACACGACAATTTTATATACAAATACTATGCGGCAATACATTTTCTTTAACTTTCTTTTTTTATTAAAAAATATATGTATAGAAAATGATATATTATTAATCGTTTGCTATACCTGGCTCCAACGCTAAATCACATTTGGTTGCATTCTTATAGTCACAGATCTTCGATGTAGCATAGTTAGACTCCATTCCAGAAACACATTGCATTAATAACTTATATTTATCATCAGGTAAGGCCGAAACGCCCAGTTGAGTATACTTCTTAAACATTCTACGGAGGGAAAAGTCTTGAAAGTCTTGCCATTTGTACATCTTCGTTTCCTCCCAAGCTTGCTTTTCTTGCTTGGATAGTTCCAGTTGGACTTGTATCTGCAATAATAGATTTCATATATTGAATGCCTTTAAAATTATTATACATATATCCTTTGCTCGCAAATAAGTAAATGGATAATGCTGTAATGTTTATTACATAAAATAAAAAAATAGCATATTATTTTGTACTAGCGACTCACCCTCGCTCTGCTCGGATTCATCACTAGTTACGTTTTAATGTTTAGTATAGATTTCTCAAATATGAGATAATTTCCCGCAGTAAAAAGTATATAAGTAATTATATTTTGACACGGATGACCAGCTATCATCATACCGAATTTTATCAAAATCTGTCCAGTAGTTTTCTTGTGATGTGATCACAGATGGACAGACAAAAATTCTGAAAACTATAGATTCGGCTTCTGTATCGATAATAATGTCTATTTCAATAAGATTACCCAAAAAATATTTAATGTACAGATTTTGGCTTAATTACAATAATTTTATCATATCCTAAAATATACGAATTTAATGTCAAACAAAATGCTCTTAGTATTAAAAACGTTGAAGCGACCGTTTTAATAATCAAAATTATTGAGCCACATTGCTTCTCTGATCTCTCATATTACCCTGATTACGCGCTACAATTGCGTGTAATCGAATTAGAGTAACAACATGATTACTGGCTATTTTATTTAAAAAAAATAAGCAGCTTAGGAATTATTGGACTGCTGTTATTATTAATGCGAGTTTGTATGTGTGTATGTTTGTTTCTCCTGGCTGATACGACTGGGCATATTTGTACATATAAATTAGTACACAAATAGTCTATGACCTGGAGTAATACATAGGCTACTGTTAGGCATCTAGGGACGGACCCGAAGCTAAGTAACGTAAAGTGAATTTGTTACGCAAAAAAATAGATTTTTAGGTTTGATATTTTAGGAATATATATATATATATATATATATATATATATATATATATATATATATATATATATATATATATATATAAAATGCTTATTGCTTACAGTAAATTTTCTTTCTTTCTTTCAAAACATCGTCCTTTTTGATGTTCTTTAAGCCATTTCGACTTTCGTTAAATTATACGAATTCTAAAACATTTGGTTTTGATGATATGTAAGAAAAGATTAAAATATTCCAGAACGGTTCTCAAATATGTTTAGATCTAAAATACGTATTTTTACATCATTATTTATTATGTTTGTCATTTATCAATGAAGTGGTCTCATATCATGTCTGACCTACTATCTAGAGACGACAACCAACATTAACTACTACTTTTCTTACATATATCGCACATATCTTACTAAAACATGAGAATCTATATTGCATTTTGTTTGTTTGTTTATTTGTTTGTTTGTCCTTCTTTCACGTTGAAATAGAGAGACGGATTGGCGTGTTTTTTTGTGTGGAGATAGTTGGAGGACTGGAGAGTGACATAGGCTACTTTTTACCGCGGGAGCTTATCTCATTCCCGCAGGAAAACACGTTATAAATACAACCCAAAAAATATTTATGACCAGAATTACTTAAAACTTGGCATTAAAGCTCTTCAATACAATTAAATAATTACGTGTTTTAGCATTTCTCGAAGTTTGTCCCATAAAATGGGGCAAAATAGGGGATGAAAGTTTGTATGAAACCTACCTTTTTAGAGTTTTTTTTCATAGTTTTAGCGCGAGCGAAGCCGCGGGTTCTGCTAGTAAAATTATAACTGAGTCGAATCTGTACATGAAATATTTTTTTGAAAATCTTATTATCTTATCTTATTGAAATAGTAATTATTATCGATACAAAGACCGAATCTATAGTTTATAGAATTTTCGTTTATCTGTCTGTATGTCTGTCCATCTGGGAACGCATCACAAGAAAACCCTTTTGATAAAATTTGGTATGATGATTGTTGATTATCCAGGTCAACACATGGGATACTTTTTACTGCGGGAAAATGTCTCATCTCTGAGTAATTTATACTAAATATTAAAACGTAACTAGGGACGAACCCGAGCGCAGCGAAGGTGAGTCACTAGTAGCGTATAAAGTTTAACTAAAGTTTAAAAGTATAAATAAGACATACCCTTTTCTCTTCATTTTCTTCAGTTATATTGGATGTATATGCCCATTCAGCGAGACTAGCTCTATTTTTTCTAACGCCAGCCATTTTATCCAAGTGCATGATGTACTCCCGACCTTCTTGCTCCAAAGCCTCAAGGTCTGGATCTCTGCCTTGGGTGGCCACCACGAAGACGGCTACAATGGCCGCGAGCAACGCCGCGCCACCGCCTATCTTTAACATCGTCTGAAAAAATAAATATAAAACATAAGACACAAAACATTAACATTAGACGATATAGTTATCTATCCTAAATAACGTTTAGCAATGAAATTATATCAAATTTACTTGAATTGAAATTATATGAATTTATATAAAATTCAATGTATTGGGTTAAAAAATGACACTGGAGCCTATATAATCTAATCTATACATATAATAAAATTGTAACTAAGTCGAATCTGTACATTAAATATTTTTTGGAAAATCTTATTGAAATAGTCATTATTATCGATACAGAGGCCGAATCTATAGTTTTTAGAATTTTTGTCAGTCTGTCTGTCTGTTACCGCATCACAGAAAAACCACTGGAGGAATTTCGATAAAATTTGGTATGGTGTTTGCTGGTTATCCGGGTCAACATATAGGATACTTTTTACCGCGGGAAAATATCTCATTTCTGAGAAAAAATACAAAAACTGCATTGTAAGAATATACTAACATGTAAAACCTAAGAATTTGTTTTTAAGTCGTCTGAACGCGGGCGGAGCCGCGGGCAATTCTAGTATACATATAAAAATCTCATGTCATGGTGTTTGTGGTCGCAGCTCGCTCTCCGCCGAAAGGGCTCGACAGATTTTAATGATTTTTTCTGTATATTTGGTAGGTATGAGAATAGGTCGTGAAGTATTTTTCATCCTCCTATATCCATTCTCCATTTTACTAGTTTTGTATGAACAATATTATATAAATATATAGCGATGAACGCGGGCGTAGCCACGGGTTCGGCTAGTATTAGTATATTAAATGGGCTAGAGAGGTACTAGCTACGTTATATCTCACCCCTAAATTTTCCATATTCTTTGTATATTAGAAACCATGATCTTTTGTACAAAAAAAATTGGCGGGCATACGAAAAAAAAATATTTCTATTAAGTTTCAATAAATAAATAAAGTGTTCACATCGTACAGAGTCAAATTAATTCATAATAATTTTAATTATTGTAAACAAGTACCTGTTATGTAAATATTTTTTTGTAGTTTAACACAAAATAATATCAAAATGTATCAAATAATTTGAACGAAAAAACTTAAATGTCACTGAGACTTCACTATTAAGTGGAAAAGAAGTCTATATATGTACGTTATATATGAATTTTTAAATAGTCTGTTAAACATATGTAATGTCGTGAGTTTGTACATAATATATGTAGGTACATCATTCTTTATGGCACTTAACCATTTATCAGAGACTCCATTCAACAGCCAGGTAAGAAATAAAGTGGGATATGATAACATAACCTTTATATACAATATAGATTATGTACATCTATGTATATAATATATACATACTTCCCTACTTAATATTATAAACGTGAAGAGAAAGACGGATTGGCGTAATTTTTTGTGTGGAGATAGTTGGAGGGCTGGAGAGTGACATAGGCTACTTTTTACCGCGAGAGATTATCTCATTCCTACGGAAAAACACGTTATAATACAATGCAAAAAAATATTTATGATCAGAATTACTTGAAACTTGGTATTAATGCTTTTCAATAAAATTAAATAAATACCTGCGTGTTTTAGCATTTTTCGAAATTCATTCTATAAGGGGGCAAAATAGGGGATGAAATTTTGTATGAAATTACTTTATTTTTTAAGCAAAGCCGCGGGTGCTGCTTGTATAGATATAAATAATTTTGCCTATTTATATAGGAAAAGACAAAAGGAAAGGAAGGAAAAGACAAAATAGTACCTGTTTCTCTGATTTTCTTCTTTTTTGAATAGTAGCTTTTGACGAGTTTTAGTGTTATCATTAAAAAAAATGGAAAAAAATATTTTTTTTCTATATAAAAGGTAAATTCTATTCATATAATTTGTTTCAAATTTTCAAAAGACAATCATGGTTGAAATTCGACAACAGAGCGAACACTAGCAAATTTTATTAGCTGTAACTTTTTTGACGGTGTCGATATGTTATGGAAGTGTCAGCTCAGTGGTAAAAGCGGTGTCAGCTCGCTTGGAAACCAAGTGAAAAGGATTCAATTTCAATATGTTATTTTTGTATTACATAATTATTTTATTGTAGGTAACTCCTGTAGACCGATCATTAATTTATAGTTTTTATTCTACATTAAAGTTACCAAAATTCAAAATACCGCTCAATCTCATTCGTGTCTTTCACAAAACGTGACACTGGCAGAATGGATTGTGTCTGTTAACGCAACTTATAGTTGCCAATAAAGAAAAATAAAAGAAAAGGGTTCAAACACACAGTATCGCTTCTCAGATATTTCCATGTACGAATCATTTTCAACATGATTACCACTTGCCTATCGGTAAATTAACGGTGAACGTTAAAAGGTCTGATTTGATATTATTCTCAGAAATAATTTATGGAGTAGGTGCTTAGGTATTTATGAAAATTAGTGTCAAATTAATGTCATTACATAAAGAGGTAAAGTTTGTGAGTTTGTAACATTGTAGGGGGTAATCTCTGGATTTACTGAACCGATTTAGGTGAAATTTGGTAAGAAGATAGCTTGAGACCCTGGGAAGGACATAAGATACTTTTTATCCCGAAAATCATCCCTTAAGGTGGTGAAAATAGAGATGAAAGTTAGCTTTTTTTATAAAAAATATTTACTTCTACTAAATAAATAGATGTGTAGAAGTTCCATATATGTTAACTTGTAGGCGGATAAACGTAAAGTTTTTATATTAGTTGAACAGTGTGTAATAATTTGTCCCATACGAATCCGCCGATGTGCGTCGAGCCGAAACGGCATTACAAGGTCTATGTCAACTGTAAACATTTATGAACAAACTAAAACGCACTATATTACTGTATATATTTACATATATATGTAAATATATACAGTGAATGGCAATACGCGTTAAATAAAGAAAATGATTGATACCCGTTCAAAATGTATAACTTCGGCAGCGAGCATAATCAATTATTTTCGCACAATGTTCATTACGAATCTTTAACGATAACATAGTAGTATAATCATTTTTATCGATACCGAGGCCAATTCTATAGTTTTTAGATTTTTTTTGTCTGTCTGTTTAGGGATGCATCATAAGAAAACTATTGGACAGATTGTGATGAAATTTAGTATGATGATACCTGGTTATCCGGGTCAACATATAGGATATTTTTTACTGCGGGTAAATATCTCCTCTCTGAGAAAATATACTAAACGTTAAAAACGAACGAAACGAACGAACTGAAACGACGAACCAGAGCGGAGTGAGGGTTATTCGCTAGGACATCAATAATTACAGGCGAATAAATACAGAAGAACATCCTCCTTTTTGGAAGTCGGTTAGAAATAGCTACGTTATTTAGATATAGAACAACTTTTCATAAGTGATAAAAATTTGACATCTCAGTAATTAGGTTTGATTTCGGTCATATAAAAAACTCAATTCGATAGAACTTATAAGATTTTTTTTAAATATCGATGATAAAAAACAACATCAGGTGGTTGCTAGCTAAAAAGGTCACATTCGACACCTAAATTATACACATAGGGATAAATTGACCCCGTACAGCTTTTTAACAAATACTATAAAAATAATAATAAAATCTTTGGGAATTTGGGTATATTTAAATTCCAATAGCCTTATATCATATTTGCTTTATAATTCAATTATTTAAAGAGATTTTTAGGACTATTCAATTGAGTTGACTTATTGATAGCATTTTGATCAAGTTAGCATTTTTATAAAAAATTTTACAATAAAACATCTGGAAACATTTAGCTTACTTTGAAAACATTCAAAAATTTCAATTTGCAATCTCACTAAACTTCACACAACTACAGCTAGATTTTGATGAGAGCACCGTTATCGTACTAATATTATAACGAGAAAGTTTGTGCGGATCGACGTATGGATGAACGTTTGTAACTATTTCATGTAAAAAGTGCTGAACGGATTTTGATCAAACTTTACAGTGGGTTATACATAAGAATAACACCATAGGTTATGATTTAAAAAGATAGAGCAATACTTAATGAACTACGCTGGTCGAGATAAAACCGTCGCCATAAGCTAAAGTACGTACCGCATTAAACAAAGGTAAGTAGGCAAACTAATAATAGTAACTAAACTTGTATTAAGAAAAACACTATAGCAGAACCGGTCTCGGGGTGGATGGTATGCCGTGTCGTTGTCCGATGACGGTGCTTTAGCCATTTTATTTTTATAAATGCAAACTTGTCATATAAATAGCGGTTAGCTTTACACGAAAAGCTGTAATATAAAAGTTTATTATGCATTAAGTTTTGATGTAATAAAGTTTAAAATTTTATAAGAATTTACGAATATTTTGTAACTTGCGTTTCCCAGTGACTCTGCTTGCGCAGTTTTTGTTATAAACCAGTTCCGTGTCTACATATCGTCCTCTATTTTTCACACTCAGAGGACCTACTACTTAAAACTTTAATTAGAATAGTCATTTTTATAATTTATTATTATTTACGAGTTTTGTTTCTTTCAAAATAACGGATTATCATACGAATTTTCATTTTTTACCCCTTTAAAGGTTGAATAATAAAAAAAAAACATTTTTAACGGGCGTCTATTCCCTATGAGGACTTCCTATCATTAAAATTTATAGCTTATATACTTTCTGAAGTTTCGTATTTAATCATTAAGGGATTGGTATTTCGTTTTCATATGCATGTATAAATAAAATGATCCAATAAACTCTATACATCACCGTAAAGTAATTCATAAAAATAACATCTATAAATAACAATGAATGAACTTTATTTTGTTATTCATGATTTTAGGTGGTTAATTAACATTGAGATACCCACCATGCTTAACACTTACGGTAGATTTTAATTTTAGAAGCCAAGTAACGACTGAGGTACTAATTTCTAAGTTACCACAACTCCTATGATGGTCTACGTTCAAAAAATTGCGCTTTGGTATAAAGCTGTTCAAGCTTTGCAAAACTGAGCTTTATAAGGCACCAATCTTTAAGTTTAAATATATGTTGGGATATTAGCACACATCACCATCTAGTTCCATATAAGCTACGAAGCTTGTATTATCGATTCCAAATAGTTGTTACACTACACATATTATAACTTTAAATATATACATATTATAAATATAAACACTCATGACTGGAGTATAAACACTCGTTTTTATCACACAAATGAATGCTCTCAGTGGGACTCGAACCTGCGACCTATGGCACAGCAAATAGGGTCACTACAAACTAAGCCAAACGTGTCGTCAAGTCTACCGGTACCGAGTGTACATTAGGTACACAATCGAACTACTATCCTAAACACAAAAGTTTGTATGTGTAAGTTTGTTACTACTTCAATCTGAAACCGCTAAACAGATTTTGATGAAATTGAGTACACAGATAGACTACGACCTGAAGTAACAGATCGCTTTCGCTTATCCTTATATACTCGCAAACCTTAGATGGACGGCGCCGCACTTTCGTCAATGAAATCCGTTCGTCTAGTTGATGTTGGAACATATTATGCATTAGAGTCATCAGACTATGATGAAATCCGTTAAGAATTTTATTAACACTATTTTTAAGTAATTTAATTTAAATTCTATAATTTGAATAAAAATGAAATTTGCTAATCAAAAATATTTACATCTAAAGGCACTTTATAGGCAGTGGTAGCGCAGTGGTAGCACGCTCGCTTGGGAAACCGAGTGATATGGGTTTAAATCCTGGGTCCAGCAAGCACCTGTGATATTTTCTTGTGCGAATCATTGCTAATATGATTACTACTTGCCTTGCGAATTGGGATGAAGGAAAACACCGCGACGAAACCTGCATGTCATAGAAAACCTAGCAAGTTTTCGAAAGACATGTGAAGTCCACCAACTCGCACTTGGGATGGACTATGGCCTGAACCCCCTCGTATGAAGGGAGGCCCGTGCCCAGCAGTGGGACGTTAAAACGGGCTGAATACAATACAATGCAAAATGAATTTGTCTCTTCTCAAAAGCACTCTCTTATAATTCACTATCATTCGATTCAACGACAGTGATAATATAACAAAATGCGAAGCTTAACGCTTTTAGACCTCCGCTAAAAGCTAAAACTCTACAGTCTGTGTCAAACTATCTATATTTTCAATAAGAGCAATAACAGTTAAAAACTTAATACTTTCCTAGATTTACGCAATTTTTTGACATTTTAAATGTCATTCATGGTCACGGGAAAAGCCATGATTTTTGTAAAACATTCGAAACGTCGGGAGCGAAAAATCTAAATAAATCCGCGAAAAAATCCAAAAAAAATTTTTTTTTTTCAATTTTTTTTTATTTCGTTTTTTGAAGTTCAAGACAACCACAAGACAAACCAGTACCCATACTTAATAAAGCTTTAAGTATAAATAATGTTTATTTAAAAAAAAACACATCCTCGTTACCTAGGGAAAATATACATTATTTTCTATTGTAGTATGAAATAAAATGATATATTTAAATACGGAAACCATAAATTTAGCGAGCTATTAAGTGACAATTCTAAAAATCTTATCTTTTTCCTGTAAACATTTAAGTTTTTACATACATACTTGTAGTGCTTTAAGTGCATATTGCAGTAATACACTGTAATTAATATAATATTAATTTTATTTAAATTAATATTTATTCATATTATATCATATAATACTTTCCGAGAAAATGACGTCATCACATTCACAACAAAATCTGTGCTAAAGCAACAAAGACGAACAGAACGAATGCAGCTTTAATCAAAAACTCTAAGTCTATGGTAAAACCATACACAGAACATTATAATCTAACGACATGGTATCAACCTTCACGCCTTCCTAAAATATTATAAATGCGGAAAGTATTTCACGACACGTTTGGCTCAGTTTGTAGTGACCCTACTTGCTGTGTCAGCGGTGCAGGTTCGAGTCCCGCTGGGGGCATTCATTTGTGTGATGAGCACGAATGGATGTATTTAAAGTTATACCTATATGTGTAGTGTATCAACTATATGATATCCATAACACAGGCCTCGTAGCTTACCATGGAACTAGATGGTGCTGTGTGTTAATGTCCCAAAAAAATTATGGCTGCGATTTAGTATTGGGGACTCTGCCCCTAGCGGAGTGGGTGGTATTTCTGGATAAGGGACGTGATAGGAAGTCGAAATGTTAAATAAAAATTGTCCGCGAACATATGAGTAAAAATTTATTGAGACTTAAAGTTACAACATTTCCATACATTATTTTGACATTACTACCATTTAGACACTTGGAGTCAAAACGTCACTTTCAATTGTCAAAATAATCTCCAGATGATTGTCTTTATTTGTACTTTGCGTGAAATTCGAATTTTCTAGTTTTCTAGTCATTTATGGCACTCGCCAGCCGCTACCGCGGCACGCTCGCTTCGCTCGCTCGGCTCGTGCGTTGTGGCAACTGTTCTAACCTAACCTAACCAAGATATGAGGAATAATAAATAAATAATCTTAAATGTTCTAACCTAACCTAACCCAGATATGAGGAATAATAAATAAATAATCTTAAATGTTCTAACCTAACCTAACCCAGATATGAGGAATAATAAATAAATAATCTTAAATGTTCTAACCTAACCTAATCAGATAAAAAATCATAAATGTATTTATGAAATGAAAATAATATTTTTCTTTTTATTTATTTATTTATTAATATTAATATTTTACCAACAGAAAAAGCAAAAATAATCAAATATAATCTGTTGTCATTTAAGCGGTAATATAAAACAAAGTGTCAGTTTTGCTTTTGTCAAAATGTAAGATCGTTTTGTTTGTGTTGTGAAATTATTAAAATATTAAATACAATAAAGCATTAATTGTTGTGAAAATGTGTAATGTACATAAAAAAGGATGCGTACTATTCGTTAAAGGTATGTTTATCTGTTGTAATCACTTATTTAGGTAAAGAAATGTATGGAAATGTGTTAGATATGTTATAACTTGTAAGTCTCAATAACTTTTTACTCGTACGTTTCCTCCAAATATTTTTAATATATTTTGACTCTCTGTCACCTCCCCTATCTAAAAATACCACCCACTCCGAATGGTGGTAAAAAAATATATGAAAATGTATGGAAATGTTGTAACTTTAAGTCTCAATAACTTTTTACTCATACGTTCGCGGACAATTTTTATTTAACATTTCGACTCCCTATCACGTCCCTTATCCAGAAATACCACCCACTCCGCTAGGGGCAAAGTCCCCAATCCTGAATTTGTGCCAAAATTATTTATTTATTATTTATAAAAAAAAAGGGATAAGGGCTATTTTATATTAAGTAAAGATACTTAAGAAAGCTTACTGGTCACTTAGAAAAAAAAAATAAAGTCGCCGAGCTTTTAAAATTTTAACTATGTATAAAGCTTTAGGTACATACAATACTCTTTATTAGTGTATGCTGAACGACATTGACATGATCCTGGAGCCTTGACTTTAAAGTATAGCAAGTGCTCTAACCTAGACATTCTTACTAGATTTTATACCACGGAGCTAATTATTGTCAATATTTTAAAAACTTTATTTATTTATTAAAAGAATTTTATTTGAGCTTTAATATTTGGTAATTTATTATTAATTTATTAAGAGAGGGTTTAGATTCGATTCTTACTCTAGCAAAACCCTTATAATGAGTTTACACAACCACTTATCGTTTTAGACAGCTACTTTTTCAGCAGATATAACTAAGGTAAGTAAGGTAAGTCGAAATATAGTATTTTTTACAGAATAATAATAATAATTTAATTTATAACTGAATTAATTAGATTCGTCTCTTATCTAAAGAATTTTTTTTTTAATATGAGCATTCTAATTAGAATCATTGTGTTGGTATCACTTGATGAACGAACTTATAAGTCAAAGGTGAAGTTTTCACAATATGTGTGGTGTATATAATATATATTCAACATCATCATCATCAACTTAAAGTACATACAAAAGAAGATTCTAATCACTCAACTATTTTAGATTACATAAGGTATAAGTTTTTTAAATTGAATTTAAACGAGTACTTTTATAGTAATTAAATTATTATTTTCTCTAATTTCACACTTTTGGTCTTCGTTAAATTTGTATTACGTATATTATATTGACTCCATATTAATCATAATACGCAAAAGAACACAAATTTCAAGAACAAAATAAATTCATAATCAATGCTCTATAAATTACATTTTTGATATTAACACGAATCTACAATTGTATGAATACATTCTTGCACTTTAATATGTGGGGATGTAGGACGTCACATATTACATGGATTTTTACTTGTTTCCGCACGTTTTAAAATAGATACAAGAGAAAGTTCCACAAAAACAGAGACTTGGTTTTTTTTTTATGAAATATCAATGACAGTTTTACTAAAAAGCTTTAAGTATCATGCAAAAAATATGAAAACTTACCGTTTCTTTTCACTAAGTAAGAAAATAAAACTAATAAAATCGTAATCGGGTGAATATTATCTAAATTGTTACAGTCGGTCGCCGCCGTCTTCGGCCGGCCGATGACTGAACGCGAGCGCAGCCTCGACCACTCACGTTTAGGGTTACCATTTCGTTGTCGTTACATCAAACAAAGATTTTCATTTTTAATAACACTATATATTCAAAAAAAAATAAAAATAGACTCAATTAATGTTTTAAGAACAATTGACAATTTCTATTTTTGGATAAGTTTTTTTTTTTGTGAAATCAATGAATACTTTTTTACTAAGATCCAACCAAAAAAAGATACCAAAAAATATTTTGGTGCTTTAAAGAGTATTTTTAATTGCCCGTGAGATCCATTCGACTTAATTAAAAGTTTTTATGCATTACTTTTGGCTAGTATAGTATTATATGATCTGTGCTTTTGATGTGCAATTAGTATTATATTTAATACATTGCTATTTAAAAGTTTTAACTAAAAGTTTAGCGATATTCATTCTGGTAACATATTTCATTTTTAATTTATACATTTTATGCGAAATATAAAAAAAAATACATACAGAGTTTATTGTAAATTATAATTTATTTATTATTTATTAAAGGAGTATTTAACATTATTTAAAAATATCAAATAATAAGTTGTCCTCTTCAAAAAATGATGGTCACCATATTTACACATGTTCAAGTATAGTAAACGAACAAACAAACAACTTTGAAATGCGCACACGCAAATTTAGACTGTACTTCTCATTGAAATAAGAAATAATTTAAAAGTTTCTATTTTTTTATAACAGGTATTAGATAAGGCAGATACGAATTTGGTAAAACGTTAATTGTAATATTCAATTTGTTTTTTAATTAAGCTTCATACATATTTTTGATTAATCAATATGAGTAGCGAAGGAGCTTTTTTATACTAAACTTTACAACAAGGTCTTAAAAAGCTTCCTGATATCTCATCAAAGTTCGTATTTGCATGTTATCAAGTTTTATGAGTTACTAGCATCTCACCCTCGCTTCGCTTAGATTCGTCCCTAAGTACGATTTGAGCTTTTGACGCTTAGTATGAAATAGATTGTTGTCGTAAAATTTTCCGATGTTTTAATAGTGATTCTGCTATTCAGGATAAAGACAAATCCAATAAAGCAAATATCATAAAAATCGGTCCAGCAGTTCTCGAGTTATAAGTCTTGTAACAAACCCGACTTTGTTTTATATACGAGAAATGACACATTTTTTATTATTTGCTAATAAAAATCATACGCCTTATACAATTCAATAATGATATATATATATATATATATATAATATATATATATATATATATATATATATATATATATATAGAGAGAGAGAGAGAGAGAGAGAGAGAGAGATTATATAGAAATAATCCGATTATAGTTTAAGCAGTATTTTTTTTCAAAGAACGACACGTCTCCAAAAGGATTAAAGTTGCATGCAGTCGCTATATAATTTAATCCGTGAGTACTGTTTTATAATTAGCTTTCTATAATGGCATGCTGTTAATGCAGAAACCCTTTATTCATTATATTTATACACGTGTACTTGTTCATACATCGATTTACTCAACGGTACAATCGAGAAAATAATGAAAATGAAAAAATAATATGTTCGAAGATTTACGTGAATATTTGACGTTTTGAAACTGTCTTTTCGGATTTTGTCGCGGATTTATCATGATTTTTAGTGCCCGACGTTTCGAATGCTTTACAGCAACTATGGTCACGGGAGAGGCTAAGGTTTTAGACGTGTACATCTTCAATCAAATCTCATTTGCAAGAAATATTTGCATTGACCTTTAAGATTTGTCCTGGACTAATTAAGCATTAAGCACATCGGATAATGCCTGAATATTGGAAAATGCGGAAAGTGCAAAACAAAATGTAAGAAAAGTGTGTACGTCTATAGAAAATGTGTCGTGGTGCAAAAGAAAAAAATACGTATACGAGGCACAGTATAAAACATATTGTACACGTGTCTAACAATAGTCGTGACTTAGGATTATTTTAAATAATGTAGTTGAATTGGTTGATATTAACATAAACTAATGTTTATATAATATTACATATAATAAATGTAATGTATGTATGTATGCACAAGAAAAAAATGCTAAAAACTGAGTCAGGGGAACGTAAGAACAGAAATGGAACAAATCCAGTTTTTTAACTCTTTTGTTTCTCTGTCCGTTTGTTTTTTTGTACGGGCTAATCTCCGAAAAAAATATACCACAATTTTAATTAATTTTAACCTATAGGTACGTGAACTTTGCGAGTATTCTTATCATTTATTTATATTTTTACTTGTTATGGTGTAAAGATACGAATATTATAACGTCTATATTATATGTATTTATAGGTATTTATAATATCAATATTGATATATTTTCTTTATAGCAGTATTAAAAATAATATTAAAAAAATTAAAATATAGTGTATAAAGTATAATGCCATTTGTCACTTTCACAATTCGGACATCCTTAAAGTCTATCGAACCAAAGAGCGTGCCGACAAAATGTACATAATATATGTCTGTATACATATTTACATTCGAATAACTTTACTCTCCTTCTTGGACAGTAGGGTAAAACCGTCTATTTGACATAAAAAATTTGATTTTTTTTTTATTTATGAAAAAATATGAATTATTCTTATAATTTATGTACGCCACTGTACCGGCAAAGCACGTCCGTGGGCGTCGTCGCTGACTCACTCGCAGGTAGGCAACGGTATCGGACGGTAAACGATATAGCTTGAATGGTATACAAACACTAAAGGACGTGTAAATCCTAACTAAACATGTTATGTTTATGTAGCGTTCGTTGATTTCACACAATTCTCATATTTTGTTTATTTGAGATTCTTCTTAATGTGATTCTAAAACATTTCATACTTATAGTAATACAAGTTCGACGACACGTTTGGCTCAGTTTTTAGTGACTCTACTTTCTGTGCCAGCGGTTTCGGGTTCGAGTCCCGCTGGGGGCATTCATTTGTGTGATGAGCATGAATGTTTGTACTTCAGTCATGGGTGTTTATATTTATAATATGTATGTATTTAAAGTTATATATGTGTAATGTATCAACTATCTGGTATCCATAACACAAGTCTCGTAGCTTATCATGGAACTAGATGGTACTGCCCTTGCTTAGCGCCTTCAGTAGTCTCTTTTTTTAATGTTGGGAAATGCATTTACACATACCACCTGTATACAAACAGGTGGTTATGTCGGACTCACCGGCTAGAAAAGTCAGTACTACCCACTAAAACCTCTCCCGTCTTAATGAGGCATCGCAGGATCACTTACGCTCTCAACCACGACGCCACGACAGCAAATCTGCCGAAACAGACCACAACAGCCATGGTTTGTTTCAATGGTCCACTCTGCTATCAGAGAAGTACCAGGAGCAACCCACATAAGCGCTTACAGTAGCCTACGTTTTACTCCAGTTTATAGTTTATCTGTGAACTAAACTTCATTCAAATCCAGTCCAGCCGTTTCAGTGTTTGGGAGTAACAAACATACAAGTTTCCCATATATAAAAGTAGGAATATTCTTTTTATCAATATGAATATAATATGAGGACGAAATAAACATAGTTCGCAAAATACCTAGTAAAATCTAAATTTAATAAATTAATGCCTAAAATAATTAAGCCAGTTAATATTTTTTTTAGTTAATAACATAAGTTTAGAACCCATACATAACTAACAAAATGGATGTACAAAATTAACAAAATATAACAAATATTTTATTATTTTTGTACACCAATTTTTGTTTTCCTTATATGACTTTTTTCTAATAGAATACAATTATTTTTAAACATCTATAACAAGTTTCTCACGAACTGTACTCTGGCAATGACATACATTAACAAAACAATAACAAATAAACAAAACACGTACTTAAGCATTCGAACTTTTGCGTAATACGCAAAAAAAGGTAACAATAGAAATCTGAGTCAAATAGAAAACTCGGCCAAATGCGAGTCGGACGCCACTGAGGGTTCCGTACTACCCTAAAATAGGCCTTTTTGGATATGTTTCATGTTTAATACTTATTTAATTATACATTATATTCATTAGGGAGTAAGTTTTTTTATATTTTATTCTAAATATATTATTGAACAGATGTATCTGATATTTATACGCATTTTTAACCGACTTCAAAAATTGTAGAGATACTAAGTTTGGCATTTTTTTTTATTTTTTAGCTGTATATTACGCGATACTAACACCAATTATGAACCAATATCTGTAAGACATTTTTTAATGAATAATAGGTTATGCTTCAAGAGAACCATATTAATTTCTAAAATAAATGGCACCCCTGCATAAGGATGAATTAATTATAATTTTTAAGTGATTTTGAAAAGGTGTACGTTTTTTACATGATTTATTATTTGATAACATATACATATATATATATATATATATATATATATATATATATATATATATATATATATATATATATACATAATAACACATATTGTGTAAAAATTAAGGGACGAAAGAATATAGGCAGAAAAAAAGATCTGACCGCTACTGTACAGAACCCTAAAGCTAAGAGGTGATTTCGTTTGCTTAGAAATTGTGCCCCATTTTCTTTGAAATTTTAGTGTTTTTATAAATTATATACAAAATAGTAGAAAAATTATTCCATTGAATAAACAAGTTATAATACAATCAAATACACGTATAATTTTGACGATGATATGATAGTTTATTTTTATAAATAAATACATAATCAAAAATTATTTTTCTTGTGTTTGTCATAGATGTGACCCTAAGCCATTGCACTGATTGTGATGAAACTCTGGTGGGTTATTCTGTATACGCCTGCGAAGATTCCTAGCACAAACAAAACAGTTTTTCTTTAGACGTTTGTCTTTTTTGCATTCCTAAAATATTCAAGCTTTGAGAATCACCCGAGCGAAGCGAAGTTCAGTCGCTAGTGTTATATAAGTATGATTTTTAATAGCCTCCATTCTCTTTCAGCAGGTAGGCTATTCATATCGTAGAATTATGATGATATTTATACTACGTGAATTACTTTGAACCCAACGTGATTGAAAGCATGCGGTGCATGGAGCTCTAACAGCATGGCAATTTTTAAATATATTTTTTTTTTTATTTAGAAAAAAATTATTTAGCATTTACATTTTTTTATTGAATTCACAACTCTAGCACCGATTCAAAAAGAAAACGCCTCAACTCTGACAAGAACTACCGATAGAAAGTCAGGGGGAATAAAATTATAACAATTATTCTCTAACATTGAAATAGCCTGGATCACATCATTCCAAAGGCTTGTTGTCTTCTATAAAATATAACCCATATATAAGCCATCAAAAATTATTTTATAACAAAAATTGTTTCAATATCCCTAATATGATATAACAAGTTGCAAAAATAATAACTACCACTCTAAATGGTAAATAAAGATAAGTTAGTGTTCTTATCTTTAGGCATATTTCTTAGTATTTTAGAGAAATATACAAATGAATCGATTCATTTTATGCATACATATTGCATATTTATGTGCATTGAGGTCACGACACACATTGTTGCTAAGGTAAGATTTCAATGTAGATGCTATGATAGGTTGAATTATTTTGTATTTGGGTCACTTGCCTTGGCTTTAAACGTGTAAAAAAATATTTTTCCCTAATACATAAAAGCTGGGGTGTGGGTGGGTGGTGTGGGAATGGCAAGCTCTCATATGATGATATTTATAATATGTACATAATATTTATATACGCAGGAATATCGTTTGCTTTGGTCTCAAGTTTGCAAATGTGTACTATTATGTAGAATAACGAAAGAAAATTTTAAAACTTTGGATTGTAGAATACAGTAAGGGTTTCTAAGTTCAAGAGAATAGCCTAACGAGCAGGTTTTCTCGGCTACCGTAATCTGAGTCGAATTTTTCTGCAAGCCTGAAATTATACATAATACTAGCGACTCATCCTCATTCCGCTCGGGTTCGTCCCTAGGGTGGGCCACCCTTATCACTTACGGGTATGAAAAATAATTTACGTCCTATTATCAGACCTACTGAATATACACACTCAAAATTTCATAAAAATCGGTCAAGCCGTTTCAGTGGAGTTTCATTACAAACACTGTGATAGAAGAATTTTATATATTAAGAAGATATTGTCGAATGTATGTCGTTACGGAATTTTACATAACAGAGCTGTTTTTTAAAAGAGCTGATTCTATATATATATATATATATATATATATATATATATATATATATATATATATATATATATATATATATATGTGTGTGTGTGTGTGTGTGTGTGTGTGTAAACATGATTTAAAAATAAATAAAGATTATTTATTTTTAAAATAATCTTTTATTTATTTTTAAATCATGTTTACATATTTCGACAAAATGACCTTAAGTTCAAAAGCATCGCATAGCATTCAAAAGCATTTTTTAAAGTCTTTGTTAAGACGTCGACTTGTGTAAATTAACAAATTATAGCAAAGAAACCAAGAACGTGTATTAAAATTAGAATAATAATACAATTGTAGAGTTTTAAGTAAAACAATTTTGATTCTCCAAAAACAAAAAAAAAGGTAGTTTTATTTAAAATGACAAATATTCGCGTAAATCTAAGAAAGTACAATTGTAGAGTTGTAAAGGTTATAAGTAAATCTCACTAGTGTCTGCTGCAACATCTTACGACAATCAGCTTATACATTTCAATACGAAAATTCTCATTTAAAGGTTGAAGGACTTATAAAAATATTAATATAAAACTTGTTTGTAAAAAATCTAAAAAGGCATGAGACACTCCCCGATGTTATGTTACCGTGTGGGTATGTTATGTAGGTATATTTATTTGGTTGCATAATTTTTATTGCAATATAAAAGGCGTAGCAAGATCATTTTATGATTGTTAATGAATAAAAATCTAAAAAACATATGTGTATGATAACAATTTTGTCATTTTAATACACTTTTTAGAATGTTTATTGGTAAGCAATTTTAGAATGAAGTCTTGTCTAAGACGTATCTCCCATATTATAGATTTGTAGATATGTTACATGACTTCAAAAGAAGATGGAGTTATCAATTCGGTTGTATGTTTGTTGTATGTTTGCGTGTTAACTCGTTAGACATTCCTATTAAGTAATGATTTGATATTTTTCTTTAATAAAAATCTCAAGGATGGCTTTAACTCTCTCATTAAACACGAGAAAAAAAAGCACGTCAAATCTTTAGAAAACAATCAATTTATATATTACTAGTGACTCATCCTCGCTTCGCTCGAGTTCGTTCCTAGCTTGATGCCCTATACAAACTTTCATCCCCATTTTCTACACCTTAAGGGATGATTTTCGGGATAAAAAGTACCCTATGTCATTCCCAGGCTCTCAAACTATCTTCTTACCAAATTTGATCTAAATCGGTTCTGTAAATCTAGAGATTACCCCCTACAACGTCACAAACTCACAAACTTTACCTCTTTTTAATATTAGTATAGATAACAGTGAGCTGTACGTCCGAATAGTCCATATCTAATTACTAATCAGAATTTCGCTATACAAATGGATTTCGATGCGCTGCTAACGAACATTTTATTCCAAATACCCGCAAATTTTTTCAAGGTCAAATCTAAGAAAAATGTTTTTTTTTTTAAATTGATTTTCGCATTTATTGCGATAAATATTGATGTTAGGCAAAAATGCTTACAACAAAGTTATAATAGGTAATACAATAATTGTTTTTTTTTTTTGTTTAAAACCTTTTTTGTAAACCTTTTTTGTAACCTTGTTTGTGTGTTTTGCCTGTAGTTTGGGAGAAAAATGCATGTTATTTGATACTTCCAATTCTTCTTATAAAGTCCGATACTTTTATTATATTTTCCGTCCAATATATTTTCGAGTCCAAACTACCATCAAATTCAAATCAAAGTTAATATACTTAATACATGTTGAGACATTAACACACAACACCATCTAGTTCCATGGTAAGCTACGAGGCTTGTGTTATGGATACCAGATAGTTGATACACTACACATATATAACTTTAAATACATACATATTAGAAATATATAAAAAATTCACAACGATTAAATGCTGCATCGATTAATAACGATTAAACATCCAAATTCTAATTATAATAATTGGTTCTCTTGTTTCTTAAACTAAATAACACCAATATGTTGTGTTTGAAAGAATGCTAAAAAATCACAAACAGTTGTAGATAAAAAAATGACAACACAAAAAATATCTCCAGATTCTATCGCGTCCACTTAACACAGTTCATTGCCTTGTGGCGGGGTCAATGTCCTCAATTGGCAAGACTTTTAAGGATATCCTAAAAGTTAATTAAAACTATTAATAATATTAGTATAAGTTCTAATGGATTCTTTGCTACTCATAAAGACTTACTTGACTTAAGTATTGAATCAGTGGTAGCGAGTTCGATTTTCGATAATGTATACACCTAATTGTCATATTGACTGTTTTGATAAATAAGCAAATAACTGGCAATATTATACTATGTTAGTGTAAAAAAAGGTTGGTAAATAAATTAATACGCATTATGTATACATTTGTACATATTCTATTAATATTTTTTTTCCTTTAGCACTCGACAATATTTGATACTCAAAGAAATTTTACTGTGTACGGCGGGTACTTGTGGTTTGGCGCTATATTTAGATACATACGAGTATTTTTATCCATACTATAATAATATTACCCCATCTTTATATAAGATCGTGTAGACTCTACACGATCTACACTACAGAGCTGAGGTCTAGAGGCATATCTTAACAACTACTTAATATATTGAAAAAATAACCTAAATATTTCTTGTTTTTTTCAAAGTAGAGATGGTAAAAAAGTTCCTTTAAAATTCATTCAAATGACGTAGAAATGAGATTTCATTTTTAAAATTCGCGACCGTTTAATATCAAATTGTCTTTTTTAAATTTATTATGTATAAATAATTAATATACTAACATTCGCCTAATGATCGAAATTCTACCATAATCACTATTTAAAGTTTTAGGAAAATATGTATATATGTATACAATTTACCTATCTACCTATTTGAAAAATTACCGTTTGCAAAAAAAAATTGATAACACTAAAGCTCTTACATTAGGTATTATATATGTATAGTATTATATATTTTTATACGTAGTATATATATATATATATATATATATATATATATATATATATATATATATATATATATATATATATATATATATATATATATAGTGATTATTATTACCTTTATTTCTAGTACATATTTAGTTTTTTTTTGCACTATATTGCCCGCTGACATCTTCTTCCACACCCAGGGGTTGACTGGAAGAGATCTCTTTATAAGTAACCTTTGTGAACTATGTTTATTTCTGTTATTTTTTCTGTATCATATTTTAAGTGCAATCTACACATATACCTAATAAAATTCTAACTAAGCCGAATCGGTATATTAAATATTTTTTGGAAAATCTTATTGAAATAGACATTATTATTGATACAGAGGCCGAATCTATATATTTTAGAATTTTTGTCTGTCTGTCTGTTACCGCATCACGGAAAAACCACTGGAAGGATTTTGATGAAATTTGGTATAGTGATAGCTGGTTATCCGGGTCAACATATAGGATACTTTTTACCGCGAGAAAATATCTCATTTATGAGAAAAAATACACAAAACTGCAATGAAAGAGTATACTAATATGTAAAACGTAAGAATTTGGTTTTTGGTCATTTCAACGCGGGTGGAGCCGCGGGCAATGCTAGTAAAGAATAAGCTCTTCAATAATTGCTATTAACAAAAAACGGTTGACAGAACCAGAGGAGAAAAAGGCACTGCACTCTTTTATCTTATAATATACGGTTTTTATAAATGGATAGATGTAGATGTTGATATTAGTGATATTATTATTATTAAGTATATGGTTTGTAATTGATTATAACAGATAACTTATTAAGCTGATAACCTGGCTTAGCAGTAATGTAGAGTAAATACAAGACGTATTTTGATAACATCCAGATGTTACATTCAAAAGTAATTTACTTGACCTTTTTTTATCAATTATTGAGGTATACACAAAAAAAAAAATGTGAGATAACTCGCGTGAAGAAAAAATGGAACAAGTTTTCCAAGAATTTTAAAATAAGTAGTTACAGCGATACAATATTTTATACTTAAGTATATGGGTCTCAAAATTATAAGATAGATGTTATTCAAAACTTTAATTTGATATTATACATGCTATGTTAGATAAAACTATTTTTTTTGTATGGTTCTCGAAATTGACGTCAATTTAGAGTTCCGTTTTTCATTAGAGTTCAGCATTCTTCTTTTGAACTAAGGAATCCTATAAAATATCGGTTATTACATAGCTTAAATGACGGTCATCCAATGATAGTGAATTAAATGATGAATGATGTGAAGTAATATTTTAAAATAGGTCAAGATTGAGTTGGGCATAAGTACCTATCAAAGGTTTTGTTCCACTGCAGGATACATATTATGTCATATTTGTATTCTATACATATAATAAAATTGTAACTAAGCCGAATCTGTACATTAAATATTTTTTGGAAAATCTTATTTAAATAAACATTATTATCGATACAGAGGCTGAATCTATAGTTTTTAGAATTTTTGTATGTCTGTCTGTCTGTTACCGCATCACAGAAAAACCACTGGAGGGATTTTAATGAAATTTGGTATGGTGATAGCTGGTTATCCGGGTCAACATATAGGATACTTTTTACGTCGGGAAAATGTCTCATTTCTGAGAAAAAATACAAAAATGCAATATAAGAGTATGTAGTTTTGGTCATCTGAACGCGGGCGGAGCCGCGGGCAATGCTAGTTTGTTAATAAAATAGGACTCTCACAAAACTTTACGCTACATCCCTTGCGGGGAAGGCAGGTAGAAAAAAGTGCTAAGAGCTACCACCTTGAACATGACTTTGGGTATGAAAGTTTAAAACGTAATACAGAAAATTGAAACACTTAATACTATGTTAATGTAAAATTCTTAAAAAATACATTCTGATTAAGAATAGTGATGCCATCTATCGTACGACACAAGCACTTTTTAGTACTTTTATTTTTTTACCATACAAAAAATAATTTTCTTAGATTTTTGTAGATATATGCATGATTTATTATTGCTTCAAATTTATATACTTTTTCATCAAATTTACCTTGAAAACGAAATTTACATAAAGAGAATATTATTGAGCTAAAATTAAAGTGACATCTAGTGTTAAATTATAAAAACTACTTACATTGTTTTAGCATCAGTAACTAGATGGCGTATTGAAAGTTTAAAAATACAGTGACCAAATAAGTTTTTTTTCTAAATTAACAAACTTTAAGTAATGATTGGAATAATTATTAAATAAAAAAATGTATTAATTGGTAACAAAAGTGTTTTTGTGTATTCATTATTCGATGAGGGTTGCATCTGCTAAAGAAATGATAATGAAAGTTTTACAATGCATAATATAATATACTCGTAAATTCGTTAATAATTACGAATTTAGATGGATGCTGTGAGAATAATAAAAATAAAACGTGTGTGTACTTATGTTCGCACGTCAGAAGTTACTATGTTAAGATTTCATCCCATATGTCACAAACTTTATGTTGGTAAAAGGGATGCAGCTAACTTCATCATGTCGCTTTTTGGCTGTCGCGCGCATCGTAAAAATTTTACTCTCATAAATTTTTCCAAACGTGCCAAAAGTAGTATAACTTCAAAAAAAGCATTAAAAAAATCGAGATCAATATGTATATTCCATTCTTTCCTTTTTTTCTTAATGTCCTTCAAAAACATATATAACATGACCTATCTAATCCACCTACGTTTTAATGAAACCCTTTATCTATACATATAATAAAATTGTAACTAAGCCGAATCTGTACATTAAATATTTTTTCGAAAATCTTATCGAAATAAATATTATTATCTATAGTTTTTAATATTTTTGTCTGTCTGTCTGCCTGTTACCGCATCACAAAAAAACCACTGGAGGGGTTTTGATGAAATTTGGTATGGTGATAACTGATTATCCGAGTCAGCATATAGGATACTTTTTACCGCGGGAAAATGTCTCATTTTTGAGAAAAAATACAAAAACTGCAATGTAAGAGTATACCAATATGTAAAACCTAAGCTAGTAGTTTATACATATATAATATTCCTAAACAATAAACAACGTACAATACAAGAGAAAAAATCTTATAATTTCAAACTGACTCATCTCATCTCATTTGTACTTACTACAATTAGTTACTGTAGAAAAACTAGATCACGCAAGGAGTATATAAGCTATATTGTATATAAAAATAGAAACAACAATTTGTTTGTACCATCTATTGCGATCATCACGCTACATCAGTGCATTGTGTGC
Organism: Brenthis hecate; assembly: GCA_951806755.1. Lineage (NCBI taxonomy): Eukaryota > Metazoa > Arthropoda > Insecta > Lepidoptera > Nymphalidae > Brenthis > Brenthis hecate. Next base: position 5,883,282 of record OX638272.1, on the reverse strand, counting down.
CAACCGCATTACCTCGATAACTAATAAGCCCTAATCAAATGCATTTTCAATTGTGGAAAACTGGTAAACAATTTTTTACTTGTTGTGGAAGTTATTATTACTATAAGTGAGTTATAAAACTTATATTCTTTTGACCTACATCAAAAAGAGAAGGTGCCCATTTCATGGAGTTTTTTGTATGTATGCTATATCTAAAATAGTGGAAAAATTAATCATTTCAAGCAAAAAATACTTGTGTAAACGTGGAAATATTGCTGTTTAAGACTAGGCATAATTTTTTTTTAATATTTTTTTTGTGAAAAAAATCCTACGCTAGCTTCGCCCATGCGGCCAACTGTAACCGCTAGCGAATAAGGTTGAATATCGAATATCCGATCGAACTTATTCTTGCACAGAAACAGAACTAAATCTAAAATATAATTTAATTTATTAGACTCCTTGGCTTGACAGACTCCTAAGTGCATAAACCGTAGGTGTTATGGGCGACAGGTACCGCTTTCCATCAGGTGGGCTGTCTGCTCGTTTGTCACTGAATACCATAAAAAAAATGAGAATAATAATCGGTCAACGTTAATTTTGTTTTAACGACGGATAATACACAATATTTTCCTTCTATAAGTGTTTATTTTGCATATGTAAATAAAGTAATTTTCAAGAAAAACCAAAAATCTCTAAAAAAGGTATCTAAATTTTTTGAAAAATATAACTATAGAGAAAATTTCATTTAATTGCGTTTCTGTATAGAAAAAGTTTTCAAAAATCATATATTTAAGTTATCTCATTGATTTAATATCTGGTTTACTTAGAATATCTATCTATCTAACTAATTACGCTCACCCTAAAGAAATATTTCTTTGTGGTTCTTAATCTCTTAAGATCCAAAGTTTTGCGACATCAATCCGTAGCTCGCGGAAATCTTTTCACCAAAAGGCAAAGTTAGTACATATCTATACTAATATTATAAAGAGCAGTTTGTTTGTTTGTTTGTTTGTTTGTTTGAACGCGCTAATCTCAGGAACTACTAATCCATTTTGAAAAAATCTTTATGCATTAGATGGACTATCTAATGCATAAAAATGTTTATTGATCTAAACTAAATGCAATGCTTTACAGCAATCATGGTCACGGAAGAGACGACATTCGAAACATCGGGAACCAAAACTCAAAATTAATCCGCGAAATAATACGAAAAGATAGTTAATATTTAAAATACTTTTTATACTTTTTATCTATACGTATAATAAAATTGTAACTACGCCGAATCTGTACATTAAATACTTTTTGGATTATTATCGATACAGAGGCCGAATCTATAGTTTTTAGAATTTTCGTCTGTCTGTCTGTCTGTCTATCTGTCTGTTACCGCATCAAAGAAAAACCACTGGAGAGATTTTGATGAAATTCGGTATAGTGATAGCTGGTTATCCAAGTCATCATATAGGATAGGACTTTTTACCGCGGGAAAATATCTCATTTCTGAGAAAAAAATACAAACTACATTGTAATAGTATACTAATATGTAAAACCTAAAAATTTGGTTTTTGGTCATCTGAACGCGGGCGGAGCCGCGGACAATGCTAGTTTGTAAATAAGAACTTTGATAGCCATTTTATAAATATTACTTTTTGACACACATTCAAAAACTATTGGATAAGAAAAAGAGACATTAAAAAACGTGAACATAATTATTATAAACAACACTAGAATTTTAAATTTATTCCATATAGACTAGAATAATAATTCTAATTTGCTGCAACGACGTAAGACAAACAAACAAACTAACAAATATTATAACTAAAACATCAATGTATCTGATCTTTTTTAAGTCAAAAACATACGTGCAAAGCCACGAGCGTTAGTTAGTCCTTAAAAAGTAATTCCACTTAATTCAAAATCTCATTATCTCACCATATAAAAGTATATGAAATCAAACTACATAAACTAAGTTAGCTTATCGAAGCAATATTTAGCGGTAGACAGATAAGGAGTTAAACTGACGCGATGACGAGAAATCATTGTGATGGAAATTGACCGACAATAAATATTTTGACACTTACATAAATATTCAATAGCTTGTTTCTGTATAAAATACTTTTTTACGTAAAAATTATAATTTTGTCTATGTAATAAATTTTGTACATACAATATTAAGGTTATCATCACATTTTTTTCTCTTAAGGCGAGTTCCTTCAGACTTACGGTGTTTTAAAAATGTATATTTTTACTGAAAAACGAGATAATACGTACATATATTTTATATATATTAGAGGCATACTCTTACTTAACACTAGCGCTCCGCTCGGTTTCATCCCTAGTTACGTTTTAACGTTTAGTATAGATTACTCAGAGATGAGATATTTTCCCGCAGTAAAAAGTATCCTATATGTTGACTCAGATAATCAGCTATCATTATACCAAATTTCATCAAAATCTGTCTAGTGGTTTTCTCATGATGCGGTAACAGACAGAGAGACAAAAATTCTAAAAACTATAGATTCGGCCTCTGTCTCCATAATAAATATAATGATAGATGAGTAACCTAATACCTACTATGTATTTGTATCATATCTAAAATATATTTAAACGAGCAATTCTTGTATATATATCAATACATAATCTGAATCTCGGAAACGGCTCCCAACGATTTTCATATTTAGTATACAGGGAGTTTCGGGGGCGGTAAATCGATCTAGATTAGTCTTATCTCTGAGAAAACGCGTGTTTTCGAGTTTTCATGCAGTTTTCTTTTAATTATTGTCAGCCCTTGTGAACGTCCCACTGCTAGGCACGGGCTCCCTTCAATACGAGGGGAATCAGGCCATAGGCCACCACGTTGGCCAAGTGCAGGTTGGCGGACTTCACATGTCTTTCGAAAACTTGCTTTCTGGGTTCTCTCAGACATGAAGGTTTTCTCACGATACCTTCCTTCACCGTAAGATAAATGGTAATCATATTGGAAATGCTTCGCACATAAAAATATCAGAGGTGCGAGACCCGGGATTTGAACCCGCATCACCGTTACTACTGGGTTACTACTGCCTAATTAAAATGTCTAATTAGATATAAAAAAAATATAAAAGTTCTCTTTAAAGTCTATATTAAAAAAATTCGTGAACAACTTGTTGACAATAATTGTTAAGAAATATGATTCTCAAAATTACATTTCTCTATCTATTAGATATGACCCCTACGGAAATGACATATATGTCATGAAACCCGTATTATATCTATACATCTATGTACGTCCATACTTAATATAATAAATGTGAAAGGGTGTTTATTTGTTTGTTTGTCCTTCTTTCACGTCGTAACCGAGTGACGAATTGGCGTAATGAAAAATATGGCTGGATAGTGACATAGGCTACTGTTTCCCGCGGGAGATTATAAATTATGTTGTTTTCTCATGGGAATGATGAAAACACGTTACAATACAACCCACAACTACTCATCATACCTATGTATATATATATATATATAATACTAGCGTTTTCCTGCGGCTCCGCCCGCATAGCATATTAATTACCAACATAAATCATATACTAAAACCTTCTCCGAAACACGCTGTATCTTATGGTATGAGTATTATTCCGATCGGTTCAGTAGTTATCGCAATATAACCGAACAAAAAAATCTCATCATTCATTCAATCAATCATTTTTTAGTTTAGACTAGCATTTTCCTGCGGCTCCGCCTGCATATATCATATACTAAAACCTTCTCTGAAACACGGTGCATCTTATGATATGAGTATTATTCCGATCAGTTCAGTAGTTTTCGCAGTAAAACCGAACAAAAAAACGGCTCTCCATTTATTAGTATAGATAGTCTATCTATCCCATACTTACCGTTAAAACGTACATAGCGACGCGAGCCGCTAGTATTTTATAATTCTTTTATAATTTACTTAGATTAGAAGTTTACAGTATTTTAATCGTTACGATACGTAGTGAACAGTTTACGAGCTTTGAACAACCTATTGTTGTGTAAATTGCGCGTTGATTTGAAACTAAACGCTTCTAGTATAGATAGTACATGAAACTGATTTTTCCAATGTACACAATACACTCTATAATCCTACGCTTTTAATTAAAGACTATAAATTTATTATCTACAAAGTACTTAGTTAAATAATAATCTTAAAATTTTAGTTTTCTGTTTAGTACACGCGATGCAAAGATAGAGTTATCGCCTAATATATTGTGCTCTAATAATAATATAACAGAAAATGATAAGAAAGATCCAGAATCCATAACCCCTACAAACATTAAAAATCGGTCAAGTGCGAGTCGGACTCGCACACGAAGGGTTCCGTACCATAATCGATTTTTTAAATTTGCATGACAGCTTTTTTGAAATTCGCCATCTTAGTTTTTCATTATTGTTTGTTGTAGCGGCAATAGAAATACACACTCTGTAAAAATTTCAACTCTCTACCTATTTCGGTTCATGACATACAGCCCTCGCACAGACGGACGGACGGCAGAGCCTTAGTAACAGGGTTCCGTTAGCACCATTCGGTTACGGAACCCTAAAAATGAGAATACACTATTCGTTGGTTTATCCTTCTTTCTCTTTATTATAAAGTAACTGTTTTGTCTTTTCCATGAACATAAAATGTTAACTATAAATTATATTCATCATTAATTCATCATCATCATCATCATTCATCATTAATTTATATAATTATATATAATCAAACGTTATTCATAATATGCCTATTTTACAAGTTACAAGTGGGCTGCAGTTTGAGCATGATTCATGAGAGAGCCAGGGCGGATATCTAATACAAAACAACTAGATAATATGTTATGAAATTATATGACTTCATTCACATCTGTATGTACATGTATGGAATTAATCCACTTGAAGTGGACATTTTTGAAAATATGGGAATTAGGATCCCATTAAATTTGAGTGAAACACCTTTCAGAGTGACGTTATTCGCCTGTGGCTTTCATGAGTAACACTACAACGTATGGATATTACACACAGCACCATCTAGTTCTAGGTAAGCTACGAAGCTTGCGTTATGGATACCAGATATTTGATACACTACACGTGTATAACTTTAAATACATACATAATATAAATATAAGCCCCCCAGCGGGAATCGATCCCGCGACCGCGGCCACAGCAAGTACATCAACGACAAGTGAGACAAACGTGTCATTGTATGTATGTTTGTATATGTACAAATACATTTAAACCATGAAACACAACACTATTCGTACCAACGCTTAGATAGAATTCGTCTTAATATTAGGAATCAAGGTCAATAAACAATTCGTTACCAGTTTAAAGACGACGGCGACGCAGTGTCTCGCACAAGGAAATACCCAACTTGTTAACCGACTTCAAAAAGAAAGTACTCAATTCGGTTCGCTTTTAATAATTTTTTTTGTGCAAACAATCTTAAGCATTGCATTTAAGGTTTAATTTATATTTTTATATATTTATTTCAACTAGAATAATTACCTAAGCACAATTGGTGACAGTTTTAAAAAAACTTTTGCATGGGATTATGGATCTAATATTAGTACTTTTTTGATCGATGCCAATAAATGACAAATTAATATTTATTTTCATGTATCTCGGAAACAGCTCTATCGATTTGGATCAAATTTTGTATTTAGGTAAGATTATTGAATTACTTCTTAAATTTATCTATATACGTCACTTTTCTGGAAAAACTTCTTTTTTTCCAAAAATAACTATTTTAGAAAAAAAAAGTAGAGCTAAGCTCGATCGCCCCGGTACTATTTACTTGAAATATATTTTACAT